>JASCZI010151055.1:237305-253747 GCA_036250425.1 Stylosanthes scabra | reverse complement strand
CCCAGACGTATCCAATTCCCTAGCCTTTGAGCCAACCCATTTTGTTTCTTGCAGGCACATGATGTTAATTCTCCTCCTTATCATGGTATCCACCACCTCCATGGATACTCCTGTTAGAGTGCCTATGTTCCATGTCCCAAATCTTAGCTTCCTGTCGCACCGTCCTTTACCTTTACCTTTACCTTTTCCGTTGTGAACTAGCTTATTTACCCTCGTCCGTTCACGACGCGGGAACCCTTGCTCATTTAACACTACACCCGGGCACCGATGCAGCGGCCCTTGCTCATTTGACACGGTACTCGAGCCATACCGCGCGTTGCTTCCGGGCAACGACCTAGCTTTAGCGCAATAACGTTTTTGATCCATGTCATGAAGATTCGACTAAGTTTTTACGTTGGTTGTCGAAGGCCTAACACAACCCTCCTCCTTTATCCGGGCTTGGGACCGGCTATGTACCGCAGTAACATAGGCGGAGTTACAAATTTATCAAATACTTCACTTATTTTTTTAGTTTCTCATAATATGTTCAATTTGCTAAATCAAATATTAATTTAATGTGTATCGAAATTTTATTTTACTGTTTGCCGATTGTTGTGCGCTGATAATAAGAATATTGTATACAACTTTAACGTTTATTTAAATAGAGAAATGATCTAACTATTTAACTAAGTCCGAGTTGTTAAATAATCCACTTATTATTATTTTTGAAGATGATTAAATGAGATCATTCAAAATACAATAAAGGCAATTGAACCCTAGCTGGAAGAAGAGAAAGAACAGCAGTATTCAATGCTTTCGTGGGTTCCAGGTCGCTCTCTACAACTTTAAGTGCAAAAGGTGCCAGAGTTAGGTAGCATAAATCGATCACAATATAGTTTCTATCATTCTTTTAATTTTTCAAATAAACAAATAAATTTATCATATTAATATTAATAATAAATTCTGTCATGAGGACAAGCCGATGGGAAGAATAGAGAAGAGTGTTAGCAAGAATGTCACTGCCAATTCACCATCTATGATGAAAGCAATTGACCTTTTTGGAGTGATTAGTAGCATTGATTGACATAAACAATCAAACTAAAAATTATTAAAACCAAAAATGATTTGTAATTTTTCCCTAGTTGGATTTCTTTAATAGGCATTTAAGAGTTATCTTTTCATAAGTTAACCATTTTTTTTGGTGACTATAAGTTAACCATTTAAGTACACAGGATAAATTTTAATGATTATATTATATTAGGTGAATTGAATTCAGAATTGACAGATTAGTTTGTGTATGTTTTAATCAATCATTTGTAGAATGTAGACCATTCAACATCGCATTTTGGATGAATATTAAATTTAGTTTTGAAGAATTATACCAAAGCCACTTTAGATATTAAAATTTTGATAAAAAGAAAATATTAAATTAAAAAGCATTTAAAGTAAGAATAATTGTGAGCTTTCTATTATTATTTTGACCCCCTATTTATACATTTATACATATTAAAATGCAAAAATACTTTTATAACTACTTCGTTTTGGTATTTTCAAATTTTGTTTCCAATTAAATTCTCTTTTATATGAGATAGAAATTTAAGATTTTCCTTTTCCTTTTTTTTTCCAAATAATATATTCTTTAAAATAATTTCATTATTTTCTATTTCTATATCTAATTTTAATAATTGTTGAATTATATTGTCAACTATTTTAGGAATTTAAAAAACATATACATCTAATTAAATAGTGTAATTTTTTCAATTATCAATGTGTAATAAAAAACAAATAATATGTAGAAGACGGCAAAAACGGTACAACCACTAGTGCGTTATAATAAGAGGAACAAATTATCGTTAAATGATTCATATATTTGTCTTCATTATTTATATATAAGATAAAGTAATGAACGTGGTTTTCAGATACATATACATGGAAATGTATTTAAATTAAAAAATGTATTTATATATACATGGAATCAACACTTGATACGGTAGTACATTATTTTTTCTTTTAAATGGCAATGCAAAAATTTATTGATAACTTGCTTCAATTTATTAGCACCATGGGTTTGGTAAAGAATAAAGATGGGAACAAAAGAATACATTGACATGAATAAGAAGGAAATTAATAAATAGAAAAAGGGCAAAAGAAATGTGGCCGAAGATGATTAATAATTAGGTGGAAACTCAAGTAGAGTTGAATTCATATAAAGTTGTTATTAAGAATCGTTAATTTATATTTTAGTCAGATATATTAATTCATCTAAAGATGATTAGCAAATAACTTCGCACGAAAACAATTGCATTTAAATACCCACCTAATAATTAATGATTAATGATTGGAGTCAAATGAAAGGCAAGCAACCCACCATTTTTAACTTCTAAGGTCCCCTCCTACAAATGTGTCCACGTCTAAAATGTGGCAAAAATTACATAAACTACAAAACAAATTTAAATTAAAAATTATTAATTATTAAATTTTTAAAGAGAAAAAAAGGTGGGCCAATGAGAGATTGCCAAGTGTAGAAAGAGAGTCAAAGGGAGAACATTTTGGGGCCAACAAAACAAAAAGGCAGTGTTAAGTCATAAAAATTTCGCCCTTTTCTCTGGTCAGAAAAGAAAAAAAAGAGTACCCGTGAATTACGAGCCTAGTAGATCTTGTTATTCTAATTTTAAGCGTCGGTGCCGGTGGGTAAAAACGTAATAATAATAATATAAATTATAAATAAACGAAAAACAGAAGCTTTTATGTTTGTGGATTTTCAGCAACACAAAATATTAGAGAGAGTGAAAGAGAATTGGAATTAATTGGCTTCGTATATAAGCCATTGAAGGCATAGAAGAAGAAGAGAGAGAGAGAGAGGTGTAGAATTTTCTGAAACTTGGTGGGTGGTGGAGGCTTCTTTGGAATTCAGGGGGCTTCCATTTCCATATACAGCAACAACAACAACGGTAGAAGCAGCAGACCGGAGCTACGGCCATGGCAGAATCTAGTGATTCCGTTTCACTCGACATGGAGAAGATCTACCTCGGTGGAAAGGTTCCCACCCTTTACCATTTTCCCTCTTTTCTTTATTTTTCTTGGGTTTAAAGGTTCAAGCTTTTCTGTTTTGGGGGATGCAAATTGATCGATTTCAAGTATTTCTCAATTGGGTTCCGATTTTGTTTCTTTTGTATTTGGATTGCGCCATTGCTGAACCAAGGGGAGTATGTTTGGAAAGTCGAACAACAGTTTTAGTCAATGGGATTGAATGATTGATTCTCCTTTTTTTTTTTATTGTTATTATATTGTGTTTTAACCTTAGCTTCTTGTTTTTGCATTACGGAATATTGTGGTTGGGCAACTGTTTTTGTAGTTAGGATCTAATTGGCGGATACAAGGGAGCAAGAAACGTCTCTTCACTTGTGTTTGTTTTGACTGGAAAATTTTATGGATTGGTTTATTTTCTTTTCTTTCTTTTTTTATCCTTCTTAATTTCTTTCTACATGGCCTTTCTTGGAATGTATTTGTTTTGCCGAGTCAATTGGAAATTTTGAACACAATAACTAGCGGATCTGCTCATTCCTTATTTTGTGCCTTCATCCTTTGTTTAATTTGCAAAGCTATTGATTTTTCTTTTCTTGAGGAAATTTTTATGCTTTCTCTGGATGAGTTTGTACCTTATTGTTTAAACAGACTAAGATAGTATCCTGTTTTTCATTACCTTGACTTAATTGTCTTTCTGAAGCACACAATGGCTGGAATATGGAATGGCTTATTTCACTCATCATTTTGGTCAGTGATACTAATGTGGTGCTGTTGCTTGTTAGTTTGGATTGTCCTATTAAGGGGAAATGCTAGGGAACAAATAGTTTGGAAAAAACTTTGATTTAGAATCTTTGCATAAGGATATCCTTTGCTTAGGAGGGTGGTTTATTTTGTTCATTCCTCAGTTTTCCAACTTCAGTTCTGGTTCCTCTTTCTTCTTTTTGCCTGTATTTTGGTTACAATTCATATTGGATTAATCATTTCAGGAGCATCATATTCGAACTGGTTGTGGTTCTGTGTCTGTTATAGTCTATGGGGATCCTGAGAAACCAGCTCTGATCACTTATCCAGACCTAGCACTAAATTGTGAGTGCATATGAGTATTCTTTTAATCCATTCTTTTTTATTTTATCCAGAAGACCGAATAAATAGTTCACTTATCTGTTTTTGCAGATATGTCATGTTTCCAAGGATTATTTTTCTGCCCTGAGGCAGCTTCTTTGCTGCTTCACAACTTCTGCATATATCATATCAGTCCTCCTGGACACGAGGTCTGTAAGATGATTGACTTGAATGTTACTATTTTTATTCTATTTAGAAACCGAATTTTATAATTCACATAGTTTCTCCTCTTGGAACTTCCACAAGAGTTGTTGCAGTTGGGAGCTAGTGCAATTTGTCCTGATGATCCTGTACCTTCTGTCGAAGACTTAGCAGATCAAATAGTCGAGATCCTCAACTATTTTGGGTAATTACATTATAATCACACTATTGATGACTTGATTTTCAGGGTGCTTAGGTTTCACTGTGTAGAATACTTTCATTATTTATTGTTGATTTGGGAGTCAGATGCTGACATTATCTGGAGGGGAAATCCAATGATTTTGCTATATTTACTAATTGCCTGTGTTGTTTCCATGTCCAGGCTTGGTGCAGTGATGTGTATGGGAGTTACAGCCGGGGCTTATATTCTTACACTTTTTGCAGTATGTACCCTCTTAACTTGGAAGGAAATAACAGAGAAAGAAACTGTCCTTATTTGAAGTTCTAGTATTTTCCTTTGATTGATATATTCTTTCTTATGTTTATACAGATGAAATATAGAGAGCGTGTTCTTGGTTTGATACTTGTATCTCCTTTATGCAAAGCACCGTCTTGGACAGAATGGTTTTATAACAAGGTTCATCTCAAAATACCTTCAGATTATGAATCCTCTTATATGATAACATTACCTAACACATTTTTAATTCTTTAGGTGATGTCCAATTTACTATATTTCTATGGAATGTGTGGCTTGTTGAAGGAGTGTTTGCTTCAGCGATACTTCAGCAAGGTATTATAATGCAAGAATCTTATCCCTGCTTTTTTCTCCATTGAGTCTGAGAATTGATATGCTGAGTTTTCATGGTCAACTTCATCAGGAAGTAAGGGGAAATGTTGAGATTCCGGAGTCAGAGATAGTTCAAGCCTGCAGAAAAGTAAGTTCTATATTAAGAATTTGACCTTTTTTTTCTTCACTCATCATTACTTTGGTTTATTCACCAAGCTTTGCATTGGTTGTTTGTGATGTTTCTTTTCCAGTTGCTCGACGAGAGAAAGACAACGAATGTCTTGCGGTTTCTTGAATCAATTAATCAGTAATACCGGATACTCAATTTCCTTAATCCTTAGTCATTTTCCATTTTCAGTAGTATTATGCTAACTAGGGAACTTGCAGGAGGCCGGACATTACAGAAGGATTGAAAAGATTGAAGTGCCGAACGCTTATTTTTGTCGGGGACAGTTCACCTTTCCATTCAGAGGCTCTACACATGACATCAAAACTTGATAGGAGATTCAGTGCCTTGGTTGAGGTTCAAGCTTGTGGATCAATGGTTACAGAGGAGCAGCCACATGCAATGCTGATACCAATGGAGTACTTTTTCATGGGGTATGGGCTTTACAGGCCATGCCACTTCAGTGACAGCCCAAGGAGCCCACTTAGCCCATCTTGCATCTCTCCTGAGCTCCTTTCCCCAGAAAGCATGGGCTTAAAGCTAAAGCCAATAAAGACCCGTGTGCCAATGGAGGTTTGATCCACACTTTTGTAATTCAGGGCATTCTTTTTTTTTTTCTTTATAATTTTTTAATTGTTTTAAGAGAAGAGAAGAATAGAAGAGGGGTTGGTGGAAGGAGGGGAGTTGTAGATAGGAGGGATAAGAAGAGAAGAATACGTGAAAATATAAATATATATTGTGTATGGAAAAAGAAAACATAGGGAGAAGTTGTCTTAATTCATTTTGTAGTCTGTCTGAAATAAAAGGGACCAATTTGAGCTGTATCTGTAAATTCCAGTTGGACTTTGACCTCTATTTATTTATTTTATGGCCACCAGCAATTAAATAAACCCGTCCATTTCTTTTAGATTTTTATTTCATAGTGCTGGAACTTGAAAGTAAGACATGGTTGTCATGATTGATCAGAAAAGGTAAATCCAATCTGTTTGTACTCTTGAATAGTAGCCATTGGATTTATTGAATCTTTGCGTCTCATCTGACATCACATGGTCAATGTACTTATTACCAAAGAAAGATTTCATATAAACATTTGAGTTAACATCCTTTGTAGTTAGAAAATTTGTGAAGTTGTTAAATGAGGAGTTCACAGTCTTTGAATTGTATAGTAAGATACACTTGCAAAGGAAGTTATCAATTTAAAGATAGTAGAAGTCTTTACTTTTAGACTAACAAATTTCTTCACTTTAAAGAATATTTTCCCCCCTTTGGGATAAAAAAAGCTTCATTTGAAAGAACAGTGAATTTATACCAATATAATCAAACATGGACTCATAAAATCGAAAGATTATGTAATCACTTAAATAAATTGTTTGTTTGACTTTATGTTTTAAATTTAGTCATTAATGTAAAATTAAACTAAAATTTATTCATCCAACCTTCACAATTAATCAATGCCGTGCTTGTATATATACATACACTTTTATTACACACACACACATACCAAGAAGGAAAAAAATAATAAAGCCCAATATCAACATCAATCAAAAGAGAAAATTATACTAATGACGGGGAATGCTTTATTACTTTAATTTTGGAGACCAGTTTCACTTCTTTTGAGTTATTTATGTATTTTCTAAGCATCTTTCAGCCAAGAACTATTCCTTTATCATGAAATAAGGTGCTTTGGATTCTTTTATGTACTTGCTAAGCTTTCGACCAAGAAATATTCTATTTTATGGAATAAGGTGCTTTAATAGACCAAGAAAAAATTAGGTCCCAACAAACAAATAATGCATTATTATTATTCAGTTTTTGTGATAGTTTTCATCTTTTTCCAAGAAAGAAAAAAAATGCATCATGAGATGTCATTTCTGATGATATTTTCATCTTTTTTATGTACTTACTTATTGTCTATTATGTTCGTCATCTCTAATTCACCGATATACCTATTTTTATCAATTAATCAAATGCAAACTTCTGTAAATCAAAAAAAAGGAAGAAAGGAAACCTGGAGAGTTTGCAGTGATTCATATTCCAAACATGCGCGCGTGTTCCATCTTGGTGACACAATCAAATTTAAGATCCTCCATGACTGGAATTTATTAAGTAAACTTCCAATCTCACCTCTGATAAGAAAAACACTAAGGAAGTATTTTCTAATAGTATACATGCATATTGATTCATAACCCATTTACATGATTAGAAGTCGTCTTCTTAATTGGCCATGGTGCCCCTGCCATCACTGCCTCGATCTCCTTTATTTCCCTGGGACACTTGGTCATATTGTAGCAACCAGTCGCAGTAACAAGCTGAGTACATCATAAACAAATAATAAATAAAATCAGACCAAAGTTTTATACCAGAATAGCGCTGCACCTACATAATGATATTGTGATCAATCACTAGGAAAGGGAAAATAGTTTAAACTTCATATGAATGCTAGGGCAAAGTTGACCCGGTTGAGTAAAATCATTCAATTTTAACTTTAACAGCGTCATTGACAAGATGGAAATGATAAACCAACAATACATAAACAAGGTTTCAACAAAATTACATACCACATCACTCTCAATTCGGACTCCACCAAAGCCATTAAATCTTTTAATCACTTCCTGGTTGATGAACTTGGAGGTTTCTGGACTATTCATGGCTGGAGATAACAGAGCATTAATGAAGTAGCATCCAGGCTCCACAGTGATAACCTATAAGAGTAAAACAAGTGTAGAGGGCAGCTAAATGGCTTAATAAAATAAATAATAAAAAAAATGAGTTTCAGGTGTATCATTACTGTCATTCCTAATGTGGATTAACCCAACATAAAAGTAAACTACCCAGATAGGCAGATATTAGCCTACTACTCTTACATACAACTATAGGGAGTTTTGTTAACTCAAAAGCCATAACTAACCATTCCTTCCTGGAGCTCTCTGACTGTACGCAATGATTTTAGTCCAGGTTCCTTTCTTCTTTCCAGACCCTAAAAATCAGAACAACTTTCATTATATGAGTGGAGAAAAAATAGCGGAATATGTGACTCTGAGCAATTTACACAAAGACCTTTAAGTAGCCTCCAGGGTCATGTGTATCAAGACCAAGGAAATGGCCCAGACCATGTGGCATAAAAACAGCACCCAGGCGTGCAGTCATCATCTCATCAACATCACTACACCAAAAATACAATTTAGCCAACGATCCGAAAGAGATAATATCAAGATTAAATTTGATTTTCCCTTCATGAAGACAACAAGCGAAAGACAGAATGTTATTACCCGACAAGAACTTGTGCCTTCTTTAGTGCCTCTAAAATAACTCTCTCCGCTAATCTGCAATGTGAGAGAGGAAATCAGAGGCAACAATGCAATATACCTTCACACAAGAGTAATAAAGAAATTTTCAATATATAAAAACCACACACGGATATTTAACTCATTCAGACTACTGATCCCTGCATAAATTCTTACTGTTTTCACTACAAACGACATTGAAAATCAGCATGCTATATCAAACACCACAACCCCAAAATAAATTGGGAAAAGTAGAGAAAGGATGGGGGAGAAGGAGATACTTGTAATTTCTCATGAATATTTATTTTTTAAAAACCCAGAAGCTTAACTCTAATAAAGCACAAATATAATTTTACTTGACGACAGCCATTAGCATTTAGCACTTGAAATCAAGGATCAGAAGCAATACTGGTATTTTATCATACATGTGCATATCAACCCATATTACTCCAGGCTTCATTGCAGATATAACAGCATTATGAGCATCAAGTACAGCCTGCATAACATGCAAACTGGAACTAAGAACTGGAGAGGGGAAAAATGCGAGATTTAACTGCAGAGGTATAGACTTGTGCAGTGTGCACAAAGTAAAGATCTTATTGTACCCTTACTTACATTATATATGAGAGATTGGTCGCTCGTAAACTTCCCATTTATCTGCACAGATAAAAGTATAAATTGAACATAAAGTGAGAATTCCCATACTACCAATGCCTGGTATACTCACAGAACAATATTAGCATAGGATAGTGCATAACTAAAGCAATTAAGTAAGATGTATGAAGATAGATAGTGCTATGGCAAGTTAGCAGACGCATGTCTGAAGATACAGTAACATTGCTAGGAATTCGACAGCAATGCTTATAATAATATAGAAAATAAGACGAAAGAACAGCTTTATTTGCTAATGGAAAGACTTACAGGGAAAGAGCATGTGATGTCTGACCCATAAAAGTGGTATTCAGCTCCCATATCAAGTAGTGCCATCCCTCCATCTTCCAAAGTCTACAAATGAGGCATGTTTTTAATACTTAAACAACCCTAGAGGTAAAGTAGTAAACAAGTACTGACCATGGAAATTCAGAAAATAGCTTCAGCTTATTTTGTCTCTTTCTTAAGGAAAGGCAAAAAGTAAGCTTTCAATACTTTAGCATGTTGATTTGCCAGTTGTCACATATTGAGTCACTATAAAGCACATAACATTTTTGCAAACAATGACCAATCAATCATACTCCCTGGAAGTGAACAACTACTAACAATGAATTCAGACAATAGCTTCATCTTATTTTGTCTCTTTCTAAAAGGAAAAGAAAAAGTAATTTTTCAACACATTCGAATGCTGATTTGTCACATATAAAGTCACTATATACCACAGAAAAAATTTGCAAAAACGACCAATCAATCATAATGACCAAAATTTTGATAGCCAATCAATCCTAATAGCATCACCTGCAAACATAAAGACCCAAAAAAAAAAAAGACGGGCATAAATATGGCATACCTTGTCATTTGGAGCTGCTGCATGCCCATAATGAAGAACAGCACTGCATGGATGCCCACATGTTAGCTAAACCATTTTTTTTTCATCCAATGCTGCTACTTAAAAAGCATAAATATTAAACAATATAAAATCTACGTGCACAGTATGATGCAAAAATAGCACTTGAAGATAAAAAATGTAAACGATCCTTTATTTTGCTACTGCAGAAACAAATCTGGGCATGAAGCAACAAATCAAACAAATTAGGTCTCAGAACCAAGAAGTGTTTCATACAAATGGACACAGACCAAAGTATCCAAGAACGATATGAATCAACAAGGGTATAGTTGCTTATCAAAGAGGTGTACCCGTTTTCACCAGTAGCACATATACATGTGTAGGAGCAATGCCTACATCCACCATACATGTACGTGTGGTGAAGGAACATGCTTTCCAGCTGATACTCCTTCATGCCCACTTTAGCTTTTCTCATAACCTGTTTCATTGTGATGTACATCAATATTCATTTAAACTTTGGTGATATTATATATCTTTTTCCCCTACCAATGAATAGGAAATCTGTTAAAACCACACACGAATGTTCCTAATTCCATTAGTTAAATCCATTACACTAAACAAAAAGGCAAGGAAATAAATGAAGCTAGTCCTCTTTGTGGACTATTTGTCCTATATCAGCACCATGTTTTATAAAATATCATCTAAGCTAAAGGGTAATTCCCAGAATCACTTTCATTCTACAGCTACAAAAAATAAAAAGGGTAAAAACTCAGAAGATTATTGCTAACTATGAAATAGATGTCAAGAAGATATGGTTTATGAGGGTTTTGAAATGAAACTATTCCAATGGAATATTATTGGGATAGTTATCTCCAAGGCTGCAAGGACATTTCACATCAATATTAAACAATATTCAGGAGAAAGGCAAAATTTTAGGCATGATAATTAGTTACCTCAACATGGGCTTCAGAGCTAATATCATTAGCAAACTGGATAAGAGCAATCTCCATCTCTGACTTGATGACTCGGCATTCAGTTAATATGGGATGCAAAGTTGTTAAATCCTTATTGAAGTGGTCGATGCCCTAAAAAAATCAAATCAAATTATAAATATAAATAAATCCAGTTTACAAAGGAAGATATGTGTAAGTACAACCATGTCATCACAAATAACCAACAAATAGCATTGGTATACTAATCCATTTCTTAATCAAAACAATGAACAGGGACTTTTGTAGAGCGCTATAAAAAGGAATTATTATAATTAGTTGACAACCTCAAACTGAGCTGGTGTAGAGAAATTGTTGCTATCTGTGTTTAGGCCATGCAAGAGAAAGAGCAAGGGTTTCCCCGGACCCTTGTAACGCTGTTGCAAAACACTTGCAATTTCATCTGTGAAGCATGCTGTGCTAACCATGTAGTGTTCCTGCAAGAAAGAAGAATCAAGAAGTGCAAAGATGTGAACCTCAAAAACACAGTTTAATCTGCATATCCATGAAGAATTACTTAACTATCATTGAATTGAATCACCTTAAAATAGGAGAGTGGCTTTATTTCACCCAACCAAACAGCATACTCATCAGGTAACCGAGGAGCAAAGAGTATCGATTCGCCACTTGCAATGTCCTTAAAAAAAAATAAACAACATACAGAAATTATAATCAGCGAGACTCTACTACATAAAAATGAGTAAGATGAAATGAACTAACAATAGCTCCATAGAAACCAGGTTCTCTGACTCCGAACAAGTAAGCGAAGTAACTCTCCTGCCTGAAAAACACGAAGCAAGAAGAGAAAGAGAAATTACGCACTAGGCAATGCTAATGATCGATGATTAACTAATTAAAAATGTGATTAAAGAGTATAGCGTTGCTTGACTAGTGTGGAAAAGAAGAACCTGAAGAGTTCGAGGTGATCGGTGTCGTGACGCGTTTGCTCTTCGCCGCCTTGGAGGAGGACGAAGCCGCGAACAGGGAGCGTAGACTGAGACAGATGGTGACGAAGGGATTCCAGAAGCTTCTGGCGGTTTCCGACGTGGAGCTCCATCGGAACTTTGGGTGGCGACAGCGACGAAGCCATGCCTGCCTTCAACTTGATTTCTCCCTCCACCAGCCTAATTAGTTAGCAAGAGAAAAAAAAATCATATTTATGGTTTTTGGAGAAAAGAGAAGGAAGAATGTGACGGAGGAGGAAGCCCAAAAGAGGTGCCCATTATATACAACGTAGTCAGCGTATTTTTTAAGCCCAATTTGCGTCAAATGTAAGCTCAGTTGCGTCAAATTTAAGCCCAAAAAAGTGTCCAGAATATACAGTATAGTCAGCGTTTTTTTTAAGTCCATGTTTGCGTCAAATCTGAGCCCAGTATTTCTAGCGTGATATTTAAGCCCATTGGACCCATTCAATGAAAGATTACACTTAACTTATTAGTTGAAAACCCATGACCGTATTACCGAATAAAAAAATAAACCCATGACCGCTAAAAGACAAATTATTAATTGTGCAGGAAATTAAAACTCTTACAATGCCAAAAAAAAAAAAACCTTTACCCCAACAAAGATGAAAAAACAATTTATTCTCTTAAATATATATAACAAATATAATATATTTTAACAAACTTGGGTCGGTCTAGCGGTTAGCTCACAAATTTGCAAGGATTTGAATCTCACCTTCTACATGCAGCAACCCAGTGGCCAGCTGCAAACTCTTAAATGGACCTGCCAGGTTAGCGGATACCTTGAGAAACAAATAAAAAAATAATATTTTTTTAATAGTTTATTTTAAAAATATTATTTTAATTTTTGTTTTATTATTGTTCATAATTTTTTTTTATAAAAAATATATAGGTACTTCTTTAATTTATAGGAATAAAATTGCAAGTAGAATTACTTAGCTAGATAGATGGAAATAACAGAAATAAATTTCTCCAAAAGAATTGAATTATAATCGATATACATATGCTAATCTGAGAGAAGGAACAAAAAAAATTTCTTTTTATTTGAAAAATTAATACAAACAAAGATAGAAAATTTCTCGCCTCTTTCTCCTATATATATCTCTTCTCTTTTATTTCAAAATAAAAAGTAGCAACACCATAAAGGAAAGAAGAAATAATGATTTTCATTTTCTCTTCTTTATAGTAAGCTCACTAATTTTTCACCTATGGAAGAGTGTGAAATGAAATTACAGTAACATGCTTATTATGCATTATCGGTGTAAAAATTATTCGCTACAAGTAAATATGGTTGTAAAAATTATTTCTTTCTTATAAGATTATTCATGGGACAATTATAAAAGAAAGATATTTTTCTGATATAAAGATCCATAATTATTAGATGTGCAATTGAAATTTTCAATCAAAAGTTTTAGTTTTTAGTCACACTATTATTGCAACAGCCAGTCAAATGCGGAAGCCAAGCTATGAGACAAGAATCATTTAATTTGTCCCAGTTGTAAATGATGAGGAGTCAAAAAAGTGTAAACTAAGGTATAGAAATATAAAGTAGAAGTAAAATAAAGGTTTTGGTGCATGTTGCAATGCTTGACCATAGTGTGGCTTGGATGATACACCATCAAGTTAGACTGTTAGAGTATGGAAAAACCGTTGTATTGTAGGTTAGTTGTTTCTCACATTTATTACTTTTGCCATCCATATCTTCTGATATCTCTATGTTTTAGGAAATGCTTGTGTATGGCCTCTAAAGAATAATACACCGTTGAACTCAAACTTCTTTATGACTTTACCCAATCAAATTGTATGAAAGGATTGTTACAATGTATTGTCTTTTCTCC
The DNA here is from genome assembly GCA_036250425.1 of Stylosanthes scabra. Classification (NCBI taxonomy): domain Eukaryota; kingdom Viridiplantae; phylum Streptophyta; class Magnoliopsida; order Fabales; family Fabaceae; genus Stylosanthes; species Stylosanthes scabra. The sequence continues at coordinate 239,954 of JASCZI010151055.1, read as the reverse complement.
AAAATATTTAAACTAATACAAAGACAAATATACAAAAGTAGTTGTATCTCTAATAATAAGGCTATTATTTATTAATTATTATCGATATCAATTTGCCATTTTTATTACAATTCTATTAATTAGTAGACACGGTATGTAAAAGAAAATAGTTAGCATTATTTAGTGCATATAAATTTGTGCCTATCACGTGATTTCGACAGGTGAAAAAAAAGAATAATAGAGTATTTATTTAGGAGGATGGATGAGATGAAATGTGAACATGGAGTAAAAGACATAGAAAGATCTAATAAAAAATTATCTATAGTGTGGTCAAATGAAAAGATTTACATAAGACATAATACATGATAGTGTTGAATGAAATGATTTAATTTATATAACCGATTACATTTAATAGGATATGATATGATATTGTTGTTGTTGTATTTAGTCCATACAAATTTTATTATTATGACAGCTAGGAGTTATGGGAAAAAAAAAGTCCTCTGACTTATTAGCTTTCTACATTCTTTGTTTTGAAAATAAAAAGACAACCCGTTCAAAAAAATAAAACAAAACAAAAAAGAAGGATATGGTTGGTTGACTGCATCAACTTGATGAGTGGCAGCAACATATATTCCTAAAGGGATGGCAGGAAAACAAATTGTGGCACACTGTATTTGAAATCCGTTGGCTTTCTGTGTTTTAATTTGATCTCATTTTACCTGTTTAATTTGCAATGCAAGTGGAGCATATCATGCATGTTTATCTAGAAGCGTAATAAGGAAATAATTAAGAGTTAGTTATATATGTTTCATGAGTTCCAATATATATCGGAGATAGAATACATCATGAACATGAATGTGCAAGCTAATAACTAATAATAGTGTAAGTAACAATACTTGTTGTTGTGGTCAAGATTATATTGCCAAGTTGGAATGGTGGCCGGCCAAATGAAGATATGAATATGTTATCATTAAAACTGACCAATGAGAAGTAAAGCTAGCTAGCTAACTAGGGTCAAAGTATGGAGAGGGGATATCTAGAATTCAAGGCAATAAATGTAATCATCGTTATTTAATGTGTCCCATCCTAATGTATGTAAAGCTAAGGAGTGCAAGATCATCATAACTCATATCGTCCTAGCTAATTATGTGTGTTATTTATTTTATTATTATTTGAACATGTAGAGTCACTAGTAGTGGTGTAATATCTCATGTATGTGAATGTGATCATTAAAGAGGAGAGTTCCAATAATCACTCCATCTTTACATACAAAAAGGGCAATCTTTGGAGCATATTGTTAGTGACGTACAAAATAAGAGACACCCACCTCCATCTCCCAAACCCAAGTGGACCAACAAAACAACGCTATGCATACGTATACACTAACTTTTTCCCCTTTTTTTCTCTTGGAGATTGTTTCGTTTTTTTCAAACGTAATAAATAATATATAATATGGTTTTTGATAAAGTTTAATTATTCAAATTCAATTTTTTTCGGTTTATTCATGAAACTATTTTTTGGTCAATATCATTAATTTTTTATTTATTTTAAATTTTAAATATTAAAATTTTTATTTATACTTATTTGGATTGCTTGGGACCGATACTTTTAATGTAATAGATGAAAAGTTGATTAGTGTTAATTTAAATATAAGATCAAAATAAAAAACAAAACTGTTAGTCACTTATAACTTTTCTTATTTATATACATGTATATATAAAAAAAAGTTAAGTGTACATAAATTCTCATCAATAACTAGCCATATACATGATCCATTTTATTTTAATTTTTTATTATTTTATTTTCATTTATTTTCGGTTAAAATCTAAATGGGGATGACCGCATTTGAAAAAATGCCCCACATTTTATGGAATCGCATATAATGAATAGTTTAACCTATTTATAATCAAATCTTTTTGTTTTTTGATTTTTTGTTAATTTTATATGCAGATTACAAATTTTAAATGCATTTATTATTTTCTCTCAATGGTCAATTATACCTCCTGCAGCAGCAGCTTACCTCCATTTTCGTAAACTTTTTCATTTCCGTAAGCTTTTTATTTATATATGTTAATTATTTAAGATGGGATAGAATTACATTTTAGATGTGTTAATAATTCATTTTGTTGGTTATGAAAAAAATTATAAGTTGTATATGTATTTTTAATTAATTTTTGTTTTCGATTATATTATTTTAGATGTGTTCATAACTTATTTTATGTGTTATTATATTATTTTAGATGTGTTTGAATTAATCATGTTCGAAAATATTTTGTATTATTTCAATCAATTAAACACATCTAAAATAATATATTGTTCTATAAACACATCCAAAAATTATTGAGAGTTATCTCTTTTTGAAGTGATGAAACCCTATTAGTCTGATTAATTGAATGTATATGTTTTTATATTTCTTTTATAAAGTTTGACTATTGTAATTTGTATAAATTATAATTTGTGTAAATTATTTATAAGTTTATGCTCACTTTTTTTTTTCAATTTTAATTTTAAATGTATGAATTTGTTATGTTTTTAAATTTTGAATTTAATTAGTAATATCTTTTTATTAATTATCAATATGTTAATTGAAAAGTTGAGGTTTCTGTTTTAAAATGGGAGAGAGAATTTAAAAAAAAATATATATCTAAATTTATGTGTTTTTTGTTA
>JASCZI010151055.1:225172-237222 GCA_036250425.1 Stylosanthes scabra | reverse complement strand
TATATATATATATATATATATATATATATATATATATAAAGATAATAACTGAAATTATTAAATGATTTGATATATTTAACTAAATTATTTAACATAATATACATTTTATTTTTTCTCGTCTTTTTTTTTGGGACTTTTATGTGTGGTGCTTGTATGAAAAAAATTATACATCTTAATATTATAGGACATACTTGTACTTTCTAATTTCCCCCCTTTTTTGGGATATACATAATTCCATATTTGGACCACTTTTTTAAATGTGAATTCCCTACTTGACTTTATTAAGGGCATCGAGAATTTGTTTTTTGGTAGAAGGGGGGCATCAATGCACCATTCCAATTAAATTTAGATACATAATTTTGTTAGAGGAAGTTATATTTATTGAGAAAAGCGTGTGTACGAACACGGCAAGAATGTTTAGGGCACCCCCTGGCCTGCATGCAAATTAAGCATTAAAAATGGATATCCAAGTACGACTTGGACACTTGTAAGTTGTAATATCTAATGAATATGTAAGCAAATAAAAAGGAAGGATATGGATGGTAGGAGAAAAAGAGAAAGTTGAAATATTAATATGTTATGTTATGACAAGGCTACTACAATGCAAGGCTTATTAGTCAGTGAATTTAACGTTCGACCTACTCAATATTCTATACTTATCTAAATATAAGTGTCTATTTAGAGATTAGTAGAGATAATATCCAATCCATGATTAGAACAAAGATTCCGCGCGGCGTGTCACCTTTTGCGCTACATCTTCCAAGAACATTCATGACCTCTAATACTCTAATTATTTTCATTTGCCCTTCAAATCATTCCAAATATCACTTGTTACATATACTATACTATGACAATTATCCATTACACTCCTATATTTTAGTCATAATAATACATAATATTTTATCGTTACCAAAAAAAAACTGCTTATGATGATTAATTAACCACTTATTTTGGTAGTGTTTGTGTTATGATTGAATAATCTAATTTGCTAGATAAATTAATTGATTATTTGTGCGTGGGGGTGTGGAACTTTCCAATGGCATTGCAAAATGAAATAAATATAAATATATATATTTATGACATGTGAGAGACCATGCGTACTTGTTGATGAACTAAATTTTATTAGCGTACTTGTGAGCCAGGCAATATACAGCTAAATGAAATTAAGGAATATATATAATAATTAAATTAAATTAAATTAAATGAAATGAATTTAGAAGTGATGAATAACGTCATGATCAAGGTGAGATGACGTTGGCCCCATGGAGACCTTGAGTTTGAGGTGACAATCTTAGCTGTTAGCAATTAAGGGAAGATCCCATATCCCACGTACGGGTTTGATTTCTACACTTTCAAATCTTAGAAAATTGAGGTACTACATGTCGGAGAAAACCACTAGTGAAGCACTCTTGTAAGCTTCCTTCAACAACAATCCACTACTCCTCACTTTCATCACACATCTTAATTAGTACTTAGTACTGTGATTAAGGGTTGCTTATTAAGTTAATGAGTAATGAAATCAACCATGATGAGATCCATCACTTTCATTAATACATCACTTGTCACACCTACAACACAATTAATTATATAATTAATGAATAAAATTTATTGAAATATTTTAATAGATGTCCCTACCTAAGAGGGCTAAGTCGCCGCATAGTCACGATGGGACCCTCCAATCACGTTATCTAATAATCTAATCTAATATATCTCTCTATTGAGGAGAGTTTGGACACTAAGATTCACCATATTAACTGTAGATCTTCTGTAGCACATAAGCACATGGATATTCATGATCCACCACGTCTTTATTTGTTGTAGCAACAACCATATTCTTCTCTCCTCATTCCCCATTGCACTAATTAAAAATTAACTATATCTATATATGAACACGATCTCTACAAGTATCTTAAATTCCTAACTCAAAACGTTGTTGCACTTAGAACTAACTATATACATACATATATTCGTGGCAAAATTACATACTCAAATTAGTAGTATCCCGTGATCCATGATATAATAAGATTGCACAAGCAGATCTAAGTATGCGTATGTGTATCTATCTATAATTCCCGTATATTATGTTGAGGTTTAGGGGAGAGGAGAGATACACTACGATTTATGTGATGTATGTGCGTGCAAATTAAATATCCTAAGTACCTAATCATTAGTCAAATCATAATTAACTTTGGATTTAAAAGGCAATCATTCACTCATGTTTTTTGCATTAATAACTATTAACATTAAAGACTTTGTGTATGATTATCTTACCTTATCTTAATAATTGATCGAAAAAAAATATTAATATTTAAATTGGTCGTATAAAATTTTAAAAATTAATTTCTAAAATATTTTATTATTTATATTAGTTTCTATAGAATTAATAAATGATAACATATAAAAAGTAAAGTATACAAAATATTAGTTGACTAATAATTAGTACTTTTTTGTATTTTTATTTTATATTTAAATGAATATTAATCAAATTATATGTAGGCGATGAATTTGGGTCTTTAATTTGTTGCAATGATGATCATTGATTGCAATGATGATGAAATCACATCATGGAACTATGTATGTTAAATTACTGTTGAAATAACAACCAAAAAATTTACGGAAGTCGTTATTGAAGTTCTATTTTTGTGTTGTTTGTTATTGGCTCCGTCTCATCAATCAAAGTGTGTGTGTGTGGGGTCACAAGATCTTCGTAAACCCTCTTTTTCCTTCATTCAACCTCCTCCTTGCAATTCACAATCTATATATCTTGTTCGATCTTTCCAGTTACTACCTCCTCATAATATCTTTGTCACTCGTCATGTCATTTTACAAACTTAACTATCCTTATAATGAAAAGAAGACACTACGTATGTTTGAACAATACAACTTATAATAATGTGAAAGCATATATACTACCTGCTTTCCCCCAAATTATAGGAATTTTTGGACTATATTTGTTCTTCTAACTAACTAGAGATTGATATATTAGTTAGAGAATACTAATGATGATAATTTTCTTCCCATAGGAACTCAACCATTTTTAGTTTAACAAACAATTATTCGCTAAATTTTCAATTGCTATTACTATAATATAGAAAAACAAGTAAAACGAAAGTTTTATTTGAAATAGAGAAATATAATAAACATATTTTTACTTGATAAAATAAAATACTACTTATTTATTAATTTATATATAAAAATTTTATACAGTTAAAGTTAAAAAATCTTCACAGAAAAATAATTTCAAAAAATATTTAAAAGTTAACTTTTTTAAGTATAATTGAAAAGTGGAATAATGAATGAAGATAAAATAATATAGCACGAGTTGGTATATTTAAAATGAATTAATTAAGAGTATAATCACTAGTCCATTAAACCGACAAATAAGAAAAATCCCTAAGGTTTTGGAAAATAAAAATAAAAAGCAAACAACAACCATATATATTTGATCCGTGCAGATCCGGCAGGAAGTACAGTTGTCACTAGTCACATCAGATAAATCCATGTAAAACCCTTCATTAAATTAAACTACTACTAAGTAACTCCGAGTTTGAATGTTTGACACCAATAATTGACCATATCTTTTTTCATTTTTGCTAGTGCCACTGCCAATGCAAGCGCGCCAGCCAAGTTGAAGGGAACCTTTTTTCTAATTTTTTATTGCATCACTCTTAGCTCAAACCTTATATATACCAGACTTTTATCACAAACTTCTCAACGCAACACAACTCAACACAACATAGCTCTCATCATATCAGAATCTCTAATCTCTCTTTCATTCTTCTCTCTCTCACACACACATAATACACACCAACATATAATATAGTTATTAATAAACTTTCGGCTACTAACTATTGATTCGTACTAATTAACTAGATATAAGCAAAGTTATTAGCCGTTATTTTGTGTTGCTATAATTAACAAGCTAAGCTAAACAGCTATTAGATATAATGGGTATTGAGATTGAGAAATCTTGCGTTGTGGAGCTTTCCAATATTGCAGTTTCTAACACTCATGGAGAAGACTCTCCTTATTTCGCTGGCTGGAAAGCCTACGATGAAAACCCCTATGATGAGATCACTAACCCTTCCGGGGTTATACAAATGGGACTTGCAGAGAATCAAGTAAGTAATTAAATACCACATTAATTATATATTAACCATACTATATTATGATATACATGAACATACACTAACCATGTTGTGTTTTTATTATTATTGTGCAGGTTTCATTTGATTTACTTGAGAAGTACTTGGAGGAGCACTCAGAAGCCACAACATGGGGGAAAGGATCTCCTACTAGTTTCAAAGAGAATGCTTTGTTTCAAGACTACCATGGACTCCACTCTTTCAGAGCTGCAATGGCCGCCTTCATGGAGCAAATAAGAGGAGGGAGAGCCAAATTCGACCCCAAGAGACTCGTCATCACCGCCGGTGCTACTGCAGCTAATGAACTCCTAACCTTCATCCTCGCAAACCCTGGAGACGCTTTGCTCGTTCCAACCCCTTACTATCCAGGGTACGTAGTGATAAAATCATTCAATTATATATATATAAAATCTTTTATAAGAATTAATAAACTAAGACGGAGTTGTCATTGTTGCGCAGATTTGATAGAGACTTGAGGTGGAGAACTGGGGTAAAGATAGTTCCAATCCACTGCGATAGCTCCAACAACTTCCAAATCACGCCGGAGGCATTGGAAGCCGCATACAAAGAAGCAGAATCCATGAACACAAAGGTGAGAGGAGTGTTAATCACAAACCCTTCAAACCCATTAGGAGCAACAATCCAGCGCTCCGTTCTGGAGCACATTCTCGACTTCGTTACCCGCAAGAACATCCACCTTGTCTCCGACGAGATCTACTCCGGCTCAGTCTTCTCTCCTTCGGAGTTCGTCAGCGTTGCAGAAATCCTCGAAGCTCGAAACTACAAAGACGCGGAGAGAGTTCACATTGTTTATAGCCTCTCCAAAGATCTCGGCCTCCCCGGCTTCAGGGTCGGCACGATTTACTCTTACAACGACAAGGTGGTTACGACGGCGCGGAGGATGTCGAGTTTCACGCTAATATCATCTCAGACGCAGCATCTCTTGGCTTCAATGTTATCGGACAAGGAATTCACTGAGCTTTACATTAAGACCAACAGAGAGAGGCTGAGGAAGAGGTACGAGATGATGATTGAAGGGTTGAGGAGCATTGGGATCGAGTGCTTGAAAGGGAATGGAGGATTGTTTTGTTGGATGAATATGAGTCCGTTGCTGGAGAAGGCAACGAGGGAAGGTGAACTTGAGCTGTGGAATGAGATTGTTCATGAAGTGAAGCTGAATATATCACCAGGGTGTTCTTGTCACTGTTCCGAACCGGGTTGGTTCAGGGTTTGCTTTGCAAACATGTCTGAGAACACCCTCCATGTTGCACTGGAAAGAATACGTAACTTCGTGGATAAATTAAGGGCATCGAGGTTCTAATAATTGGTGATGATTATTCTATACATAAACATATATATACATAAATACTTGATTAATTAGTCTCTCATCTTATAACTTTTTTTTTATAAATGGTTTGGTATGGTTGTTCCTGCTCGCCATTTTGATAGGGTAAATTAAATACTGTAAAGCATGTTATTACTGTATGTTCATCATAATAAGGGTCATTATTGTATGTACTTGTTTGCTTGCTTTGCTACTTAAAGCAAGTTTCTTGTAACTCTATATTGTTGATCAATAATGAAAATAGATCTTCTCCCTCTAAATGTATGTATAATAATTTACTGTGAGAGTTATTCTTAGAGTTATTATTAGAGTAAAGATAATGATTATTTATTTTTAATTAATTTGTGTCGTATACTTTAAAATAATTTTATTATAATTTTTTTTAATAACTTTTAATTCAATCAACACATTAGTATAAAAAAATTTTTTCCCGGAGCAACTAAATAATTTTCTTTATAATAATTACTATGGTGTTTGAAGTTTGATATCTAATTTGTTGAGAAAAAAAATATTTACTTTAAAATATTAAAAGAATAAATAATTTTTAAAGTTAGATAGAAATTTACTTTAAAATAAAAATTAGGAAAATTTGGCATAAAAATAATTGGAGACAAGAGAATTCTCCTTAGTTTATATACTTTTATATTGTGAAATGACGTTTGGTTATTTAAAGATGAGATGATTATATATGGACACTTTCAGTTTCAGTTTATCTAAGAAAACAAAAAATGCACCATCAACAATGTCACGACAACTTATTATTACACGCACGAATGATAAAGTGCATATATATACAAAATAGTAGGCATCAATAATTGCAATCTATTATTTGTCGATCACTAAATCTCGAATGGAGTTAGTTATTTAATTATTGGAATATGAATTAGTTTTACTATTTCACTAATATATACAATGAAAAAACTATATAAAATATGCATTGATTGGAGACAAAAATTGGATATATGTATTGTGTGAATTAAAGTTTCTTTTGTGTACAATCATGTTACTGAATTATTTTTCAATTTATATACTCTCTGCTTTTTTTTCGTATGTGTACTAAAATAATGATGCAAATAATAAAATAAAGTTTTGCTAATAAGTATACTACGTAAAGCGTTAGATAATATAAATAAAAATTTGTTTAAAAAATTCAAAATTTAAAATTTTCCGATTATATTGTTTGTACTTTGTATTGTATTCATTAGGGAGAAAAAGGGTTAAAGTATATACTTTTAAGTAATATTAACAAGTATTCTTAGAAGCTAGAACATTTGTTAACCATACCTATTTATTTTAAAATTATTTTTGGATATTTATTTTAAAAGAGTTTAGGAATAAAATTTAGATTTTATATTTTAATATTTAAAATTTATGCATGATAAAAGAATAATTTTAAAAAAATGAGCTAATATTGGTTAAAAGAATTGATTCCTAGTCAAACTCTAAAATATTCATTGATATAGAACCAGAAAAAAAATTGGTTGTTGGAAAGTGTATTTCATTTAAGGATTTAGTTAATATGTATTCTCTATGATAAACTTACTATTAATAAAAAGTTTTAATTATTTATATTTAATGAATATAAAATAAATATATTATAAATTAAATTTTTTATATTTCTAATAAAAAATTATAATTTATAACCTTAATATGCGCCTTTAGGGAACTAGATAGATAAATGCTTCATTCAATCAGTGATTATTGGTTTAATGGATATAGTAGTGCTCATTATTATATTAGTAACGTTCCCAAAAAAAATGTTTATTGTTAGAGATTTAGCAATAATGCAGCAAAAATAATAGAGTAGGAGGTCAAAGGTAAACACACGTGTGCGTGTGAGTGAGCGTGGGCAAGCGCGCAACAGCTAGCAAGAGACCAACTAACCCTATGAAATATGAATCTTTGATATGATGGATGGATGTGGAAACTTCATGTCAAGCTCCTTATCATCATCAATCCATCCTTTCAACTTTCGAATTTCAATCTCTCCTCATTCAACTCATTTCAAACTCTATATTTAGTTAATAACTTGATTAACATTACTTGATATATGTTTTAGAACAATTACGAATTACATTATGTATGTGTATAAAGCATATAATTATACTTATTATTACAAACTTAACTTGAGCTAATAACACTAAAATCATAGGAGCTAACAAAACTGATGAGTTCACGTAATTAAGTTATTAATTATTAGGACGACCATTACTACTAAAATCTAGTCAACATTTGTATAATAATAATGGAGACTAGCTAGCTAGCATACACTTCCTGTCTTCTGATACAGCATCATCAAGTGTTTAATTTAATTATTTAATTTAGTACTAATTACTCTAAGAGTATGGTTTGACTTTGATAATGATCCATATATGTAGCTACTTTTCTACTAAATACGTACAGACCGTGCTGATGAATGATGATTGTTTGTATTTATTTATAATACATATGAGAATATTCTTGTCGGTTTAACTCCTTAATGCGAAACATCTGTACCATACTAATTAAACAACGTAACACAAGATCCTTACTACTTAAACATGGCTTCATACCCAATCAAACGTTTCTTTTGCCAATAAACAATATATGGTTTCGAGTTACGTTGTGTACTTCTCTTATTATATGAGTCATGAGTGATGATTGAATTAAAATTATTTAGTCAACCTCAGTTGTGTGGTCAAAACTAATTCTGGCTTATGATGATCACTCTAATATTTTTATTTTATTTTTCATTATATATTCTTTGAACGAGATAGGTATATCGCGTTACTTTTTTTTTTCTTGTAATATATATAGAAAAACAAACCAAGACAGCAAAGACATCAAACCAATATCGCGTTACATTTGACTATTTCTTTTGCTAGTTGCCAATAACAATCTTTTTTTACAGAAGAAAACTTTAATTAAAAAAATAGCCAGACAATATTTGTAGAGAATGCATTATATTCAAATCTAAAAAATAAATAAATAAATTTTATATTGAACTATAAATGGAAGGATTATAGGAGTCACATTTCTTATAGGGTAGAATTGATCAGTTAAAGGAGAATTGAAAAAGAATTAAACAGAAAAAAGGAGATAATAATTCTATTGATAATAAAATTATCAAAGAAAAAGAAAATAATAATTCATTTAATTTATACTTGACCTATTACACTCTATTATTATTATTTATAAATATTACAAACTCATCAAAATTATCTAATTGAGCTACTTGTCCGTTATACACATATCAAAGGATCAAGGATGAAAATAAATAATTTCTATATTGAACTATATATAATTCAGAGCGAATTGTTCAATGTACAATTAGACTCATAATTTAATTATATGTTTGAAAAAAAATATTAGATAATCAACTTTTTTCTGTCAACATTAATTAGTTTTTTTAAAAAATTATCTATTTTAAATTTTCTAAACCTAAATTATAAATTCTTAGCCCAAAATTCTAAATTATAAACATAAGTCCTAAAATGACTAACTAAAAGTTAATATCATGTAATTGTTCTTGGAAACTTAGTTATATTCCGTGTACAATAAGTTTTATATATATTTTTAAAATAATTATTAAAATTAAGATGCTTTTATGTAAAAAAATATAATTAAAAATGTTTACATATTTTAGTTAAAGAGTAATGCTACTCGTTCTGGTCAACAATTAACCATAAATATTTAAAAGTATTGGTTTATAAATATGGTGTTGGACTTTAATTTAAGCTGTTATATTAGCTGAAATTACTAATGATGAATTTAACTTGAAGTTGTTGATCTTGAATTTTTCTCTTAGCTTATCATGTCAACATTTTCTCTAACCATTTTTTTTTTCTGAATTCGTCTGCACAAAGAAGATAATATCCTCCTACATACATAATCTCCCATATTTTGACAAACTCTCCGCATTTGAACCAATCATTTTGTGCCTTTGAATTTAATTAAGGTGGAGAAATGTTGACGACGGTTCCTGGAAACAGTTATTAACGTATTATGCATGTCTTGCTACTTATTGCTAGCTGCTACGACTGTTATATCCTACCAAACAAAGACGAGGCTTGAGTTGGGTCCCATCTGCCTCCTCAACCTTAACTGTAACCTGCCACTCATGCATGCCTTCAAATATTTATATTTTATGTAACAGTCTCGTTATTGTCATACTTTTTATTATTAAATACTAAGTTAAAATCAGCATAAAAATATGATAATCATTTATTTGTTAATTGTATTATATATATATTTTTATATTAAAATATATAATTAATAAATAATAATAATAGTCTATTAAAAAAATGTGTTAATAGAATTATTTTTTATATAATAACATGCATGACTCATTTTACGTATTAATTTAAAATGTCCTATTACACATATAATTATTCCATAAAGAAAATGTGCCACATTAAAAATAAGCAAATAAATAATTTATTCTGTCCGGACAAAAAAATAATAATATGAATTTATTCTGTTGCTACTAAGTTTTTTTTTTATTTGTATATAATCGCCAAGAGCCACCTACCGTTTGAAAGTGAAGATGTCAATAAAAAAAAAAGAAAAGAAGAAGAGATATATAAATGAAAGCTGAAAGCTCTGATGAGCATGGAGCAATGGACACGGCGCATGGAGTGATGGAATGTCGTCGGTGGAGGCAGGTGGGGGCGCCGTGGGATTTGCACTGCAGTTCCACGGAGTCATTACTTTAATACTTTCCCAACCATATCCCAAATTAATAATCTGTTTTAATCTGCTCTAATTTTGTTTGTCAAAAAGGCAAATTAACATGTTAATAATAATAATGTCCAAATAAAAAACATGTTAATTACCGCCCATGAATCATGATTAGCTAAAAAAATTTAAATGCCGACAGAAAACCAAGACATGTGTTGTCAGATACTGAACTAATATATTTCATGAATTCTAATAATAAGAAATGATCCAGAAATATTGCAAACACAACTTTATTTTCTTATATTATCACCTTCAATTAGTCGTAATTCCATTTTTACAATTTTATTTTATTTTCTAAATTTTGTGCGAAGAAAACGAAGATCAATTAATTTTTTATTATTTGTTTTATCTTATATTTAGTTTATCGTCAAATAAAATATAAAAACACAAATTTTTATGTTTATATGACTTTTCAAGTAGTATATTTAAAAGTTAATTATTTTTATCGATGCGATGATACATTGTTGATTTTTTAATAAAACTATTTTACCATGTGAAAATTAAGTTTTTATAAAATACGTAAATAAATAGTGAAATTTTTTTTTTGTTTTAATTTTTGGGTTTACTGGTGAAATTTTGCTTTTAGGACTAGAGGCTGTTTTTTTTTCACTAGAGGCTGTTTTTTTTCAAAGTGTTTTTGGTCATTTTCTTTTTGGTGTCCTTTTTTTTGGTCATTTAATCGGGCCGATGGAGCGATTTTGTTTATAAAGTCTTCACTAGAGGATGATGGCTTAAGTTTCACGCTATTTCGCGTCCAAAAAAAAGTTTCACGCTATTTTGTACTGGACTTTTTTTTTGGTCTGGTACTGGACTTAAAAGAGACGCTAACCACAGCGTATAATTTAAGCTGGGCTTTTAATACATCTCGTAGTGCGCTTAAAAGAGACGCTAAGATAGAAGTATATATAGTGGGCTTTACTTGGACTCATCACACATCTAGATCTCCAATATTGGGCTTCAACGTTATTTCTCTCTTCCTTCCTTTTTTTTTTGTCCATCTCACTTCTCTTCTTCTTCTTCTTCTTCTTCTTCTTCTTCTTCTTCCTCTTCCATTCAAGTTGATACTTTCTGCTTTAGCCCAACCAAGGTAGATAATCTCATTCTTTATTATTATTGTTTCTTTTTGTAACTATGTGTGATGTGTGATGTGTCTAAGTCACTACTCACTACGTCAAGGGGGAAAAGGGGAAAAAGAAAGGTGAAGACTGAAGAAGAAGAAGAAGAAGAGAAATGGAATTGCTCCCGGGACCAGCGGACGCATCTTCGATCTCCAAGAAGCATGGCTTCCGATCCCTCAAAATGGTCACCGTCGACATGGATGAGCCCCTCCCCCTCCACCCCGTCGGCGTCCTCTTCGGCACCCTCGACAACGGCCTCCGCTACTACGTCCGCTGTAATTCCAAGCCACGCATGCGTGCCGCTCTCGCTCTCGCCGTCACCGTCGGGTATCCCTAATCTATTCATCTCTCACTTCATTCCTTTTTTCTCCTCATTTATTATTTCATATGTGCGTGTGGTGATTGTGAAATTGATGAACGCAACCTCCTATTTACGGGGCAGATCAGTTCTTGAAGAAGAGGAGGAGCGTGGAGTTGCTCACATTGTGGAGCATCTTGCTTTCAGTGCCACTAAGATGTATACTAATCATGACATCATTAAGTTTCTTGAGAGCATTGGAGCGGAGTTCGGAGCCTGTCAGAATGCCGCTACCTCTGCCGATGACACTGTCTATGAGATGTTTGTTCCTGTTGACAAGCCTGAGCTTTTATCCCAGGCCATTTCTGTTTTGGCTGAGTTCAGCTCTGAGGTATGTTTACTAGCAGCTATGAATTCTTTGTTGG
>JASCZI010151055.1:171733-211981 GCA_036250425.1 Stylosanthes scabra | reverse complement strand
TCTCACTTCTAATATATAGCACTGATTTTCTTATAGGCTGCCTAAATTCCGTTGGGATGTTATCTGGCTGCCATTTGGTCCTCTTGGGTAAGCCATGATAATAATATATTCCTTTCTTTTTTCCCTTCTTTAATTAGTTAATTCGTGTTTGCTGGTTAACTTACTAACTTACTATGCTGCTGTAGGGGAGCCACAATCTGCCTCTATGTGGATCATTTGCTAAGCGAGTCAACAGAAGAGATAAAAAAGCTTCGCGGGTACATGTATAGCTATAAAGCGAGCTAGAACGGACATTGTGCCCTGGTGATATGGGAAGCAATTTTTGGAACTGAATGACCAGATAACCTGTGAATTATTTTCAATCAGTCATATATATGGATTGACTGTGATACCTGTATCAGCCAACAGCGGTGAGAGTTAAGTTAAGATAGGAACCGACACCTGATCAGAGAGCAACTCACAGGGTTTAATGTGGCATCTAGTGGAAATGGCGGTGTTTTGGTGAGAATGTGGTAGTAGCAATTTTGGGATTTATATTTGAAAATAATTTTCATTTGACCGAGTAACTTAGTGAATCACACTTCTCTACCAGTGACTTGAAAGGTATATACAAGTTGTATCATTGCTGTTAATCAACACAGTTTTATAGCTGTTCCTACCTTGCGTCAATTTTTACTTACATGGTATTGAATTGTTTGAAAAATAGGTTTGATTTGAAAGAGAACAATTGATCTTTTTATGGGGAATTCAGTGGGTTCCTTGATAAATACATCAAATTGAATTTTCATTAGAACATAGCATTGCACCAATTTTTCTGTTTGCCATGAATTTAAAACTTTGTTCAACTTTTTCAACTCCTTATGAATGCAAAATCGGACGTAATTCATATTGAATAAAATTCCGTAAATCGTTGTGTTGTGAGAAGTAAGCAAAACTTCGTTTCCAAGCCATGCACAGGAAAATATTTATACAAAGCTCTCTAACGAATGAAATACCATACTGTGGAGATAAACATCTGATTCCTGATTTATATATAAAACCCAGCAAATTGACTATTCATGCTATATAAATACATTTCTGCCTTGTGCAAGAGAAGTGCAACTGGAAACAAAGATCATAGATCTGCTCTACCAGGATATCGTGGGAAGGGAATCACGTCTCTAATATTTTCCAAGCCAGTGGCAAAAAGAATCATCCTCTCAAAGCCAAGGCCAAATCCAGAGTGCTTCACTGTTCCATACCGCCTCAGATCAAGGTACCACTCATACGGTTCAAGAGGCAGCCCCATCTCCTTTATTCTGCAATGTAAATAAGGAAAGACACAGTGAACTATCTTCTGTGGAAGGAAACAAATCATGATGCAAGGTAAGTAGACAAATTTTATCTCTTTTACCTTTCTTGAATGACATCATATCTCTCTTCCCTTTGGCTCCCACCAACCAACTCTCCCACCTGAAATTAGTTTAGAAGCTTTTATTGCACCAACAACAAACAATGAAACTAGGCATCTTGATATCTCATCAGCATCCAGGTACTGAACTTAATATTCCAAATCAAATTGATGGATCCGTACCTTGGGGACAAGAACATCCATAGCAGCCACAGTCTTTGAGTCATCATTGAGTCGCATGTAGAATGCTTTGATTTCTTTTGGATAGTTATAGACAATGACAGGCTTCTGAAACTTTTTCTCTGTTAGGTACCTGCATAACCCCATGCCCCCATGGTATCATTCAACACAAATCAGAAACATGAAGTACGTGGAAATACAAATTAAAACCAACCTTTCGTGCTCAGTCGATTCCCCATTTCACTTCATTCTCAAACTTCTTTTTACCATCCTTCGCAGCCTCCTTCACAGCCTCCTCAAGGATTTCCACTGCTTCTGTATATGTAACTCGGACAAGGGTGTAGAAGAAACCATTTTCAAACGATCAATGCAATCTGGATCAAACTTGATAGCCATAAATTCCATATCTTCTAGACAATTGTCAAGTAACCACGGACACAAAAATTTCACGTATGCTTCGGCACAGTTCATATCATCCTACACAACAAGGTCCAGCAGAAAATCAATATCTACACAACAAATATAGTAGGAGTTGGAACTCCACATCCATCAAAGTTAGCAACAGAGAGAAAAATAAACCGTAAGCATATTTCCTAAATCTTGAAACAATGGCCATTGCCAAATGCCAATATCTTCAACAGTCAGAGAGATAGTCCAAGTTTCACATACCTTCAACTCAGCAAACGCAATTTCAGGTTCTACCATCCAAAACTCTGCCAAATGCCTTGAAGTGTGAGAGTTCTCTGCACGAAATGTTGGCCCAAATGTATATACACCACTAAGAGCAGAGGCATAGGACTCAACTTGAAGCTGTCCCGAAACAGTCAAAAAAGCTTGTCGAGCAAAGAAATCGCTACTATAATCCACCTTTCCATCCTTTTGAGGTATACCAGGTTTCAGCTTAGATCTCTCCTCCAATTTGGAGAGAGTCTCCTTAGCTTTTTTAAGCTCATCCACAAAAGCACTGTGAGCCCCGTGATTTTTGACCACGACCGTATAAAATAAGTTGAGTATTTCGGAGTACGAGTGGGAGTTGACAAAATTACACGTTAGTAAAAAATAATATTTAGGATGCGAGCACGTACATCTTCGCTAAAAGTTTGGCCCGAAACGGACCAAACCACGAAATTACAAAACTGTCACTCGTTAGTGGCTATATAAGGAGGCAACATAACATTTCAGCCTCTCATTCTCTTCATTGAATGAAAGAGAGAGCTGCTGAAAAGCTGGTTGGAGAATTGGTTCCAACCAATTCTTCCACCGCCCACCCCAACTTCCGATCGCGATAACTTTTGATCCAGAGCTCCGATTGACGCACGGTTTGCGGCTACGCGAAGCTCTTGTCACCCTCTTTACATTCATCTAACATGCAACGTGTGGGTAAGCCATTCCTTATCTCGTTTCTTCTGTCCAAACTTCTGCCCGAAAATGGCTAATTCCACTTGCATGTTTCTGAGTCCTTGTGAATTAGGTGATGATCTAGTACGTTTTGGAGCTTGGTGATCGATGCCCACAAGCTTGGGTATCTCCGGTGAGACGTTTCCAACCCTAGTTCTTGGTTTAGTTAGAGATTAGTGTGGTGATTAAGTGTTGTTTGTATGTTTGTGTGTTGTTTTGTGAACCATAGATGATTGTAGATGGAGAGTTAGTGGTAGAAGTGGTCGGTTGAGAGCAAGAGTTGTGGATGATCGTGCTTGTGGTGGCGCGATGGATAATTGCGTGTATGCATTGAGCTTGGCGTCCAGGTACGGATTTAGATTCAAGCTTACATTATTTAAGCTAGAATGATTGCCTAGGTTAGTTGCACCTAGGATAACAAATAGTAATGATGGAAATTGATGAACATGATAGGAGAAACTGGTTTGGATGACTATGTGACTATGTGTATGTTTGACGATGTTACAATATGAATATGTATGTATGATTGGTTGTGATTGTGGCCTTCTGCCAAGCTATGTTTTGAAAGATTTAGGGTTATACATGAGATGGGAATTACTCGGATAATGAAGCCCGTGGGGCGAAATGATGAGAGAAATGAGATGGTGATGATTTGATGATGGAAAATGGTTTTCAATAACATGAGGGATTTTACAAGAGGTAAACGTTTCAAAGAAAGTGGTCTTAAAAAGGGTGAGTCTTGGTCTCAGGTGCAAGTTGGTTTCAAACTGTTTGTTTTTGGAAAATACACGACTAAGCTGCAGGGAATCGATTCAGGTAGTAGCTGAGTCGATTCGCTGAGCAATTTGGAACGAAGCTATGGATTTTTAAGTAGATCGAGTCGATTCACCAGTGGGGTGAACCGTTCTGTATTTGCACAGGGGCCAAAGCTCTTCATCTTAAATCGATTCGTGGCTAATTGGAATCGACTCTATCCTTGTGACCTTAAAGAAAATTATTTGACTTCCAATCGAGTCGAGTCGAAGTAGTGTTGAATCGATTCGTATTTTGACAGTGACTAAAGGATTTTAAAAATGGTCTCTTGAATCGATTCGGCCGGATTTCGAGTTGACTCCACCTTCAAGATTTCATAAACTACCCAGGATCGAGCCGATACAATTGGTCCCTGAACCGATTCGTTTTTACCCTGATTTCAAAATTAACGTTCAAAACGCCCTCAGAATCGATTCTCCCTCTTCAGAATTGATTCCAATGAGCAGAGATGTGGTTTTAGAGGATGAACTCAGTGAGGAATGAAGTAGTTACATCTCATGTATAGTATCACCCATGTTTTACAAAATAATAACCGTGAGCCTAGATCTAAGAGAGGTCAGAGGACTAGAGCTCGGCTTACGGCAACAGCGGACCATCGGGAGTAGTAAGCGTCTGTGGGGTTTTTGTTTCCACGTGGGACAAAGGCTAACGTTGCGGCTTATGGTAGCGGCAGAGGGGTCTTCTGCCAACGTCCCAGCTACCAACCTAGGTTATAGTCATTGAGAAAGAGATGGAAACCCGCAATATATATATATATATATATATATATGATTATGAGGTGAAAGATCATAAATGATCGGGGCCGGCTGATTGGTCCTCCGAAGAAGTACGAACGATGGTTGTCCGGCGCTAGTACTGGACCGGTCGGGAATGGCTATTATAACCGACTGGGTGAGCTCACCGTAGCCTGCAGGAATAGGCATGCATCATGTGCATTTGTTTGACATTGGTTGGGTGTGCCTAATTTCTTACTACTTGTTAATTGATATTTGTTTGTATTGTTTGTTTGTAATGAATGTTTGTGTGTTGAATGACTGCTTGTGGATTCTGATGACTAGACTAGGGAAATGCAAGATTTAGAAGACGAGAGGGAAGGATGAATAACTGGTAGAGCCTTGTTGCTAGGGCCTTAGGTACAACTAAATATCATGGCTAAACGAGAGAAGATAGGAATGCCTCGCGTGATCCGACTAGAATGGATACTGTAGGTTTGGCGCTTTATCCGTATTGAGAAACCATGAGTTGGGGATTCTCACTCCGTATATTATCAAACTTTTAAGGTACAGGTTCAAGCCTTGGAAAGTTGGCGAAGCATCCGTGAAGAACACCGAGCGTCTAGCTTTCTCCGAAAGTCAAGTCTTCCGCTGTGTATTTTGGAGAACTAGAAGTGTCAGTGTATAAGTTAGAGTTCTGTATCAGTCAAAGGATCTAAGCTTCGCAGGTTCTCGGATATAGTCATTGGGCCTGTTTATTGTGTATTATGTATAAGCATATACTTTGATATAAACGCAAGGTTGTACTTTAAGAGTCTTGGCTCTATTTATATATAAGAAATGGTATTTATTTATATACAATTCGAACAGTTATCTGGTTTCGGATTTAGTACACATGAGTCGGTGTTTGTTTGTCCGTAGCGCTTCGAAATTGGTCAAACATGTTTGTGACTCGGTTGATCAGTTTTGGGATGTTACAAGCATCAATTTCCTGCTTACTTGCTTTGGCAGATTTCAACTGGGAAACAATATCTCCTTTCTCTTTTACAACAAGTCTAGTAGCTTCTACATCAGCTTCGGTTGGAGGAGGATTCTGTGCTAGTTCCTTCTCTAGTCTCTCTGCCTCACTGATTAAGGTTGTAACTTGAAACATCTCCCTAGCACCTTCACAATCACTGGTAGTGATAATCGGGGTGTGCACATAAAGGAACCCTTGGTTATGGAAAAAGGTGTGTGTAGCATAAGCAAGAGCATGTCGAATTCGAGCAACAGCAGAAATCTGCAGCCATACACCACAATCACATCATCAAAATACTATTTTGATATTTTGCTGCAATAAAATAGTAATCCTAAAAGAAATAGAAATTAGGGATTTTGAGAACATTACAGTGTTGGTTCGAGAACGAAGGTGAACAAAATCACGCAAGAACTCGAGGGTGAGTTTGGTTTTGGGCAAGGGGTACTTGGCGGTATCGGCGGGACCAACATGGAGGAGCTTCTCGGCGCGAAGCTCCACCTTCTGCTTGTCATTAGGGTTTGGATGCGCCTTGAGCTCGCCATCGACGACGACGCAGGTTCCGGTGGAGACCAGCTGCCCAAGGTCTCCGAGGGAAGCATCCACGATGACCTGCAGGTTTGTGGCGGAGGATCCGTCGTTGAGCTCCAAGAAGGCGAATGCGTCCTTCTCAACTTTCCTCCCTGTCTTCACCCATCCGCCAACACGGGCTTTCCGGCCCACCAGGTCCGAGCCGCCGTCAGGGCCGGATATTATGGATCGGATGGGGACGCGATCGGAGAATTGGGCTCTAGGGACTTCATCGGCGGCCAGTTGGTCCTGCATTGGCGGCGGCGGAGTAAAGACTAAAGAGTGTTGAAGTGAGAGCTGAGTATTAAAGCAGAGCGAGTAAAAGGAGTTCCTACCTATTTATGTGAGGGGTTTTGAGTTACGTGCACAGGATTTAGGGAGCACTCTCGACACAACTATTTGAAAAGTTTTTTTTTTTGGTCTGGAACTATTTGAAAAGGGTTGAGAATGACCTATCTGGAGAAGAGTGGTCTTCCCCTTTTATAGTCGTCATGTAATCCTTGCCAAATCGTGATGAACCCATCAAGGATGTCGTCTTGATTTGGCCTGTCAATGAAGAGGATCCATATCGAATCAATCAGGATCCTCATGGGACTGATAAAGATGGGATCCAATTTGGTATGGATTTGGTGAATTGGGCTGGGCCTCAGTTCATCTGAGAAAAGCGGCCTTTGGTCGTTGGTTGCTCGAGGTGGGCAGTCTTGTGAATTTGGGTCATTCGGGGCCAATATCTGGAACAGAATCTGTGTTTCAGTTTTTTAACTGTTTTATTATTTTATCACAAAAAAAAAACCTAAAATAGTGTACTGTAATTCTGCTGTATTGCTGTATTGTGGAGATAAAAATAATGAGTAATGCTAGGGAAC
Source organism: Stylosanthes scabra (assembly GCA_036250425.1). NCBI lineage: Eukaryota > Viridiplantae > Streptophyta > Magnoliopsida > Fabales > Fabaceae > Stylosanthes > Stylosanthes scabra. The sequence goes on along the minus strand of JASCZI010151055.1, from coordinate 205,036 downwards.
AAATGTTAGGGACAATAGGGAGCCAATAAGTGTAATTAAGAAAATATTGAGTGGTAAAAGGGGAGAGAGAAAAGAAGGAAAAATGATATTAGCTCTCTATTGTCTCCCTAATATTGGTTCTCAAGACTTTCTCAAAAATAAAATAAAATAAACAGTTCCGCTATTCACACACCCTTTTTGGTAGACACCAATTTGACACCCGTATAAAATATAGTCATTATTGTGTTAACTGCTTTTCACTTTTTGTGGTCCACTTATAAAAACTGTATTTTTATACGGATGTAAAAGTGGTATATGTGAAAAGGATGTGTGAACTAAAATAAAATACGACTGTATTTGTGTAACTCACTTACTCACCCTTTCAATTTTCAATCAACGTTTTCGTCATTCACATATGTTTTTTTTAGATATCAATTTGACACCCGTATAAAATACGGTTATTAATGTGTTAACTGCTTTTTATTTTTTGTAGTCCACCTATAATACTCGTATTTTTATTCGAGTGTAAAAGTAATGTCTGTAAAAAAAATGTATGAATAGCATTATTCTTCAATCAAATAGATTGTTAAAATTTAAAAACTGCAAATAATTTATGGCAATTAGTAGAACTGTAAAATTTGAAAAATACTTTTATAATTCTATATGCATGTTCCAAATTTTTTTATTTAAATTTTAACTATATGTTGAATTGATTAAATGTATAATTGTTTTATTTGTTAAAGAGTACAAAATAAGCTTATAATGCACTAATATATAAGAGAATGTAATTTATCCTTTAATTTTGAAAGATACTAAAAATCTAAAATAGTTGTCCATATTTAATTTATATAATTTATTTTACTCATATAATTTTAAAAGATACTAAAAATCTAAAATAGTTGTCCATATTTAATTTATATAATTTATTTTACTCATAGTATTTTGAATGAACATTCATTGATTACCGTCAAAAAATTGTTTTTTTTTTTACTTATGTAGTATTATGTGATTAAATTTGTGTGTAAAACTACATCATATAAATGAATTTTAATTATATATGTGTTAAATTTTATAGGATAACTAAAATTTTTAAGAACAATTTGTTATTCTAATTGAGTAATTTTTTTACAATATAATGTTCATAATATAATAAATGTTTATTGTTAAATTTTGAATGTTTATTTTAGTCTAAGAATCTATGAAATATTTTACCAAGTGACATTCGCTCTAATTATATAAGCTTTTGGGTTAAAAGCTAAAACTAATCAAATTGAATCAATCTGAAGTCTGAACTGTTGTTTTGTATTTAAATTAAAATTGATTAAATTTATTTGTTCAAAATCAACATCAAAAATCAAAATGGTTTCATCTAAAACTGAAAAAACTTCACACAAAAAAAAGCTTCACCCAAAAAAACTGAAAGAAAAAGGCGCACACACAAAAAAAAAAGTTTTTAAAAAAAAGTATAAATATGAGAAAACAATGATCTGCAGCCACGCGGAGAAGTGAAGATTGAAGAAGAGAAGAAGAGGTATGGCAGCTTCCCCTTGAGTTTCTTTTTTGTTTCTTATGTAACTTCTTTTTCCGAATCTCAACTCTCAGCCACGGACCAAATACCAAATCATATTCACATACAACACATATATATACGGTACCATTATACCTTCAAATTCCACATATACGTACATATATACGCTCTCCCTTTCTTTTCTCCCTCTCCACTCGTGGATCTCTCTCTTCTTCTTCTTCGCCCTTCTCGCTTCTTCTCAAACACCCAAACCCCCTCTCTCTCCAAACCCTATTTTTTCATCAGGGTTTGTTCTATCCAACGCGATCACTCTTCTAACCTTTTTAAACAATTATAATTCATCGATTATTATTTCAATTAATTAATAATCCTTGTGCCTTTCACATCTTGCAGGTCGGTCGCTTGCTGAATTGAATTGACCTTAGTTGCATTTGATTTTCCCTCTTGGAGGCTTAAGGGTTTCGGTGTTTCATCTCTATCGCAACCATGTTTACCCGAATTTTTGGTAGACCTAGACAGGAGGCCAATACTCTAACCACATTGGACAGGTTAAACGAGGTAACTTCCGTTCGATTCTCCTTGAATACTTATGTTTTTCTCCTTCTCCTAATTGTGAAATTGTGAATGGTGCATATTCGATCGATGGAACTATTATCTCTTCAAATTGCGTTACATTGTAATTTAGTTTGTTTCCCCGCTATCTTAATTGATAAGCTACGTTATTTATGTTGGGAATTCTGATGCAAACTATGCTAGAGCTGTGAAGAAACGAATTCCTTGTTTATGATGGATGTTGAATATCATCAGTTAACATTTGATGTTTGCAAGTTTTGTTCTTTTCTTTTCTTTTCTCAAATTGAATATTTTGTTCCTTGAATCATGTAGACCCTTGAAATGCTAGAGAAAAAGGAGAAAGTGCTCATTAAAAAGGCAGCAGCAGAGGTTGAAAAAGCCAAAGAATTCACTAAGGCGAAGAATAAGAGGGGTATGTAGCCAAACACATTGATGCTTGTTCTAGAGAATATCATTGTGATATGCAATGTCTTCTTGCTCTGTGTTTTCACTTATATTTTGTGTTGCTGATACCATTGAACTTATAACTGCATATTTTGGCCAAATTTTCTTGTTCAGTTTCTCAATGATAGTATCATCAAGAAAAATGGATCAAGCCTTTTGATAAGACTCAGGTCCCAATCCATCTACCTTCTTGTTTGGAGTACTTTCTTATTTCTTAAGATGACAAAATTACTCTCTACTAGTGTTGCAGCCAACCACTACCTTCACACCCATATAGAATCACTGTCATCACTGACACTGAATGACATTGAACTATTTATAGTTTATTTTATTCTTGAATTTACAAAACATGATGTTGATAATTATCCATTCCTAGTTGATGGTCATAATTTTTCCATTCCTGCTAATGGAATCCCTGTGAACCAAATAGGATCGTGGCACCACACTGATCTTATCTATATGAATTCTTTCACCTTATCCTCTGTTTTTTCTTTCTATTATATGTGATTAGCTATATGAAATGTGGAAGATAATGAATCTTCTTAACTTATCCACTTGACAGAGTCATATAAAAAGGATATAGACCCCGCCTCATTTAAGTGCTTGTGTTCTTTCTCTGGAGAAAAAAAAATCACAACTTTGGAGGAATACATTTTTATTCGAGCTTATTCGTGAGCTGATGTTACATTGATCTACTGTGAAATTGATTTTTAATTTCTTCTTCATGCAGCGGCAATACAATGTTTGAAGAGGAAGAGGCTGTATGAGCAGCAAGTAGAGCAGCTTGGAAATTTCCAATTGCGTATTCATGACCAGGTCCGAATGCAACTGCTTAAGTCAATTATTAAGCATTTTGAGCTTCACTCACTTATGCTAGCAATAATCTTGCAGATGATAATGTTAGAAGGTGCTAAGGCAACCACAGAAACAGTTGATGCATTGAGGGTTGGAGCAGCTACTATGAAGGCTATGCAAAAAGCAACGTACATATCAGTATTTATATGTTATAAAGTGTTTATTGATTTCACTCATGATATGTTTGTGTTCTACTTCCCAGATTATATATGATTTGAAAAGATGAGAAGTTTAGTATAAAGTTGTGAGCATGTGACATGGAGAATTATGTTCACATGATCTTATGAACAGGATGTTCATTGCCAAATTGTTGAATTGCAATATTATTCTGCAGGAACATTGATGATGTTGACAAGACCATGGATGAGATCAATGAGCAGACTGAGAACATGAAACAAATTCAGGAAGCATTGTCAGCTCCAATTGGTGCAGCTGCTGATTTTGATGAGGTTATCTTTTCAAATGTTTATTTTATTTACATTATTGCTTACAAGATTTTTGTTCTCTCTTAAATAGACTATGTATGTTATGTAATAAATAAAGTTGGACAACATTCTGAATTGCATGCCTTTTCAGGATGAGTTGGAAGCAGAACTTGAAGAGCTAGAGGGTGCTGAGTTGGAAGAACAACTTCTTCAGCCTGCAACTACAGCTCCCGCAGCTCCTTTGCATGTCCCAGCTGGGCGGCAACCTAATCGCCCTGTTCCTTCAAAGCCTACTGCCGAGGAAGATGAATTGGCAGCTTTGCAGGCTGAGATGGCTCTTTGAGAAGGTCCCTTTTCTCAGCTGTAACTCTGTTCACGCATGCTATCTGTGCATTAATCTTATTTAAGTTTAATTAGTATTGCAATTAATAACAAAATTGAATGGTTTTTCTTTGCACCAGTTTTGTGTTTGATATCAACTTTTACTCTTATACTTACTATTTACTATACTAGTTGGTTTTGCTGCTGGGTTTAATTAGGCCAAAATTTTTTGCAGGCACTGATATGCATGATGATAAGTGGCCCCTAAAGAATTTCAACCTGTGACATGGAATATTCTGCCTCTTTCAGGAATCCATATCTGTGTAAAAATCATTGAACAGAGAATGTATATAAAGGTGACAAATATTGAAATGCCCTAAAAAAAACTTATAGTTTGAGTTTGTCACCCATTTGGATGTGTCTTATTTTGAAAGAAGTTGGAAATCCCCACTATTACTTTGTAGTTTTTGTATCCATTGATGTAATTCGGTAAACTATTTCTTTGGAACCCAGTCGACATTGCTATTCAGATTGGTGAATACATATCTCAAACTTTTGCTTTAGCTGACAGTGAGTCGAACACTCTTTTTTTAACTTTCAAGTGGGAATAGTTGCCAGATTTTTTCTATCCCCGAAACAAGGAAAATACGAACTGTGGTCATATTTAATATCATCGTTATCATAAGATTAAAGGAACAAATATTATGGTTTGCAGACAATCTATTTGCATGCATAGTCTTACTCGTCCTAATATTTATCCTTGCCGGGATAATGGAAACAAAAATCTTTGTCCGTAGATGAAGACAATGAATTGATGAAATGCACAACTTGGTCAGAGCCACGGAAAAAAAGTAGAGTTTGAGTCCGAATCACGAGGGCAGTACAATTGCTGTATAGAAGAATATCGGATTTTGACCACTGAAATAGATAGAAATGAACCAGAATATTTGTTGCTTCTATGTTCTATCCACATCCTTTTTGACTCAGAGGAGTCCACATTGAACTTTGCTTAGAATTCATGAAAATGAACAAGTAATCCAGACCTTTTTCAGGTCTGGCGGCATTGACTCAACTTTCAACTATACTGGATGCTAACTGCCAAGACTAATATTCATTGTTTTTCTTTTATATATTAGACTTTATATGTAACTAAATTCGCGTACTCTCTGCATTCACATTACTGTGTCTGTCGAATTATGCTCCTTCATAGGCATAAATCTTACACTTGGAAATTTTGTTACATGGCGACTAGAAAGTAGAAACACACAAATACTGTTCAGAGACCATTTCCATCCTCACAAAGCAGTTTCAGCATATTACCACTTGCAATGGTCTTATGACGTTACACGTTAGATGCATGGACTAATTATATAAATCCATGACATAGAATTACATCTTGGAGTGAGCCAACCTTACCCTCAGTTTGAAACATAAACTTTATTTACAATTATACGGGGATTTTAAATTGAAATTGCATATGTATAAAAGCATTGACAATCAGAAAAAAAAAAAAAAGAGATCCGATATTTATGGTTGAGGAATCAATCCCAAAATGCATTCCTAAAATACATAGGCTTCTTTTTCATCCTCTATTAATGGTGCCCAAGAAAGAGACAAATGGTAGCTGTTAATAATTGTCAGATGGGGGACCCTGGTCCCTGGCCTTGTTGGAAATTGTATATGTTGAGCAGCCAACGCAACTTTCGTGACCCTTTTAATTTGAGGATCCTTTAACCTCCCCACATACATACAATGCTCTAAGGAAAAACAATGCAACTTTCGTGACAATAAATAACACCATCAATGAGAGCACTCATCATAATATGCAAAAGGATACTATAACTCTTAATTTACTCAAATATAGTTTCATTGCATCATACTAGCTATCATTAACATAATTTTCCTATCCCATTATCTTGATGCATACATGATTGATTAGATTACAGTTGATGATGATGATGGATCAAGTTGGGTGTTTTTATCTTGAGAATAAGCAAATCCATTTTGCACAAAATCAAGCAAGAATGCATCATCTTCTTCTTCAGCATAATAACCAAGCCAGTGATGACCATCATGATCATTATTCTCCTTTATTACCAAGGAATTAGCAGCTGAAACATCAGATTCCAAAGGTAGCATCTTTGATGGAACTGGGAAAGGTTCTTGGTGCAAACCCAAAACACCACCAGATTCAAAACAAGTAGTTGAGTTTTTATTAATAATATGATCAAAGTTTTCAACCTGAGGAGCAGTGAACTTTGAAGATGCAGTGTTGAGGGCAGTAGTGGTGGCAGCATTGTTGGTGTTGATTCCTGCTGCCAAGAACTTTTTCTTAAGCTTAGTGTTCCAGTGGTTTTTGACATCATTATCAGTTCTTCCAGGTAGTTGAGCTGCTATAAGGGACCACCTTAAGACACAGAGAAAAACAATAATGTGATAATACATACATAAAATGAATGAAGAAGATGGAATAAAGTTAGAATACGAGGTACCTGCTTCCGATGGTAGCATAAAGGTTGGAGATAAGGTTATCTTCATGGTTGGTGAAAGCTCCATGGTTGATGTGAGGCCTGAGATAATTGAGCCATCTGAGACGACAGCTTTTGCCGCAGCGCTTGAGACCTGCTTTGCTAGGAAGAGCAATCCAATTAGCAGGAGTGCCATGGTTGTTGAGGTAGGTTTTGAGTATTTGATCTTCTTCATGAGACCATGGCCCTCTTTTCACGTTAGCTTTGTCACAGCATGGACTTCTTCCCATTACTCCAATACTCACACCATTACCACACACACACACAAACTTATTTAAATAGGCCTCAATTTTCAAGTGAGAACTGGTCAACCACAAGGTACCACCAAATCAAATGTAACAGAAAAGAAAAGAAAAGAAGACTAGTACTGTAGTACATGCTACTTACAACTCATCACCATATGATATGGACTATGATTTATTCATCATCCAAACTGGCCCAAAGGCCTTCATTAATTGGGTTTATTTGGACCATTTTTAGCCTTATCCATTTAAGTCTCACCTATTTAAGGGAAATTTGTCAGACAAGAAAATGGCCTGATTCATTATTTTGGATAATTTCTTTAAAAATGCTTTTAAAAAGTTTTGGGCTAACATATTTTAACTTTGGATCCATTTTTGTTCTTCTTAGTAAACTATTTAGGTTAAAACTTGACATATTTGGCATTTTGGATGGGATTGTTTAAAAGAATTGTTAAAAAATAAAAAATTAAAAAAATTAATCAAGCTAAATTTAAACATCTCATTTTCACTATCTCCAAAAAAAAAATCTCATTTTCACAAGTCTATTTTTAAAATAAAAGGACTACCAATTTAAAATAGTTAAATAAGTCGGTAGCACGACTTCAATTTATTTTGATTTTTAACAACCTAAAAAACAATGGTTAGAATAAAATAAGCAATAACAAAAGAGACCCGAAACTATAAATCTATTGGTGAAGGTGGTGCTATTTTTTTCAATAAAAAATTAAAGGGGAATCAAAAAATATAAATTCAGCAAAAAAAAGTTATGCCAAGATGGAATACGCTAGTAAAACCAACATAGATTAGAAATAATAAAAGTCAAATAATATTTTAAAGAGAGCATTTTGCAATTAGGTAGCTTCCATGAGGAGGAACAATTCCATTTCTTTCTATATAATGAATTCACTCACTGACTCACTTGAATGGGAAAGGGAAGAGGATGTGACTTAGTATCGTGGTAGATTGCTTACTTGATTGAACTAAACAATTTGCTAAGCTCTTTTCTTCATTAATTAATTTAAGAAAGTGGAAAAAGGATGGATTGTGCTACAGTGAATCTGAGATATCGATATGGAGGCATCAATCCAAGACACAAGAAAGTGGTATTAATATTATCTTGGTAGGATTATTCCATCTTTTAGGAAAATGTCAATGATATATAATAGTAGTAGTATATTAATATTCCCTTTCAAGCTTCAAGAGGTTATCTAGGATAAACTTAAAGTGAAGTATAGAGTATGGTATTAGTATTATTATATTAGTCAAATCCATCAACATCTTATCTCCAAAGGACCAAAACGCAACAACCCCATGATCCTTGTCTGTTGTTGTTGAAGTTGAAGTGGGCATTAATAATTTCAATTCATTTGGAACAATATCTTTTCTTTTTAAAGCCAAAACCTGTTGGCTTAGAACCAACAGTTTCCATCAACCGAGGGCATGCTTGCTACTTACAACACTTTTTCCTTTGGGTTTTAACTCACTTTAATTTGATGCCTATTCCGTACACTTTTCATTTCTTCTGTCCCTTCTCATCATACCATTTTCATAATCCTTCCAATTACACTTACTTTTCTACTTACAACCAATATTTAGCTTTGATTTCTTTCAATTTATCAACCATCTATGCTCAACAGTGATATAATCAAAGCATTTTTAAAATAATTCTAATTGACGACTCAGATTAAATAATGCTTCAATTTATAGCCTTCTATTAGGGAAAACAAATGTCCCAATTAAATTAGAGAAAAAGTTGAAGCAAGTCATTTTAATTTATATTAATTAACATAAAAAATAATGAATTGTATTAACCCATAAAAGATTTTAATAAAAAAGAACAACTATATGGATCAAATAATAGCGATCATGGTTTTGGTCCCAAATTGAAGAAGGATACAAAAATAAACAAAAGCCTATAGCTTATGATATTTTCAGATCATAATAAGAACAGGATAATTTTTTTATTTTTTGGTGATCAATAAGAACAGGATAATGATTATAATAATTAAGTTACCAGAATTTAATCTATAAATTCTACTAGTAGCTAATGGGGACTCGGTTAAAGCTTCACCGTCAATCTACAATTAACTAGTTTTTGAAGATGCCGAAAAAAAAAAGAAAAAACTTGTCTCTTCTCTTATTTAGACAAAAAAAAAAAAAAAAGAATCAAAAGCTTCAAGGGAAATCTAAATCATCAAAGCAAAAGGAGATATTTTATGATGGGTTTTTCCTTTGAATCATTGATGATTCTCTTGCAGCATGATAGCTAGTCATGTTCGACGTTCCATGTTCTGTGAGAGATGCAGATGTATAGAAAATTCACACCTACTAGTCAATTCAAATTTGTCCCAATAAAATATCACAAATGAAAATCTAATTTCCCTAAATTTTAATGAGCTTCAATATGTTGTTAGGCACATCAGCTTACAACAGTGGATCACTATCTATCTTCATTTATTTTGATTCATTCATTATTTTCTAATATCAATTGCTATTGTCATAAAAAAGGGTGAAGCATAATTCAGCAGGACGGTTTTGTTTATTGGCGATTTTGGCCGCTCATTATGTCCTATAATAATAGAAGAAAGGGTCCCAAATAAGAGTCACATTCATGGTTTGATGTTGATATGGGTTTGTCTCAGCCGTACATTTGAACCTTGTTCAATGGCTGCCTAAAAGAACTTATTTTGTCTTACTTTTATTTATTTTTTTTTTTAAAAAAGGAAACAATTTCTTAAATCCTGAATGAATGAATGTCACTGAATCAACGCACGGAGTATATTCAACTTTACAGTCGGTGAAGTTAAAATCCACCGATCGTTGTTGTTGTTGTTGTAGGATGCACAACACACAATGGTTGCTCATCTTCAATCATATTCCTAAACCACTCAACTTGGTTACTATTAATAAAAGTGAAAACAAAAAAATAAAACAAAATTAGAAACTACACCAGAACATGGCTGCAGTGGATCTAGGATTACAGAGCACCACACACGTGTCTAATTGCATTGTTGTTTATTAATATTGTCAACATCTGGATTTTGCCTAGTTACTTGTACCCTAAGTTCCACATGATATTCCCTTCTATTCTATGTTAAGCCAAGAAATATTCCTGCATCATGCTAATTTAACTAATGAATTCCCAGACGCACCAGAATTGTTTGAACTATACTATATCCCTATACAAAAAATCTAATTCACAAGCAGGTACTAGATAGTAGATCCATGTTTGGGGAAGGAATGATCACTGAATCAGATTAAAAAAAAATGAAGCACAACACAAATCTAAAATTATGATAAAATATAGACACATTGCATAAATATATTTTATATATTTATATTAATAATAAGAAAGGATCCCACATAGTAGTAGGAAGTTTAAAATTTGTACAAGATCAAGAGGAAAGAGATTACAATACTATTACTAAACATATACCAACTAGTTTGAACACATGAGAATTCATCATCTGCTGCTAGCGCTATACAAAAGGCAAAAGATCTGAGAAATCAATGCTTGCTTGCTTTGCTTGTCTGTCTTGATTTTCAGCCATTAAGATTTAAGATAAGACCCATATTTACAGAAAAACATGGTTGCTTTGCATGCTTCCAAAATAAAATTGCTTCCTTTTTTTTTTCCTCTTCCCTCACATTCTATGCACACTGAGATGAGTCACTTGATGAGCTCCGAAACCCACCCAACATCCGGAGCTCCACCCGATCTATCAAGAGAATTCTCTTTGCTCAACTTCTCGAACATCCGGGTCCTGATTCCCCTCCCGGACTCAACCCGCTCCATAACAGGCTCCTCCTCACAGCAGCAACTCTGATCCCAAAGTTCAAAGCAGTTCACACGACTCCCACCTGGCCCCTCCGTTGGTGTCGAAGGAAGGCTACAGAATCCGGGTCGGATCATGGGTCCACGGGGAGATCCGTACCCGGGAGAACCCATTGGAACATTCCATGAAGAGGGTAACGACTTAACCTTACTCAGTTGCAGATTACGGAGAGAAGCCATCATCTCGCTCACATTCACTGAACGCCCCAACGACCGAGTCACCGGAGACATCGGTGGAGACTCCTCCGCCGGCGGAGAATCCGATCCCGGAGATGACAGAAACGGCAGCGCCTTCGCACACGACGACTCCATTGCATGTCTCAGAGGGGAACCGTCATAGGAATCAACGCTTCGGGGACTGTGCTGCGGCAAAACCCTGAGTTGCTCCGGCGTGTGAGCGAAGAAACACACCCTCCTCCGGCAACTGGTTCCGTCCTTGCATGGCTGCGTGCGGTATCGCGCGGGATGGAGCCAGCACTCGAACACGCCGTGCGCGTACTCGCATGCGTCACCCTTCTTGCAACCACCCTTACGGAAATCGGGGCACGCTGCGCCGGAGTAGTGGAACTTCCTCGGGTCACGGCGGCGAGCCTTCTCTCCGGGGTGTGCGTACGGACACTCGGTCCAGTCATGGGACCTGCCACGCGCGCACCTCCTGACCTTGAACTCGAACATGCGGAAATGGTCGCAGGAGTAAGCGTCCACCGGCGCGTCGGCCTCACGCGCAGCCTCAGAATCGGAGTCATCGGCGTCGTTGGAGGGAAGGTAGCGCTGCAGCGCGGAGATGGCCTCATGCATGTAGTAGGGAGAGTAATCGGCGGCATTGGAATCGGAGTGTACGGACATCCCGGTGACAGAGAAGGGTGAATACATCTCGGCCGTTGGATCATCAAGCAGAGTTGGCCACGGTGGCACATGGACGGTGGGATTTGCACGGTGTGGTTCACCGAGCATCATGGTTTCGTTGGAGTGTTTAGTTATATGGATTTATGATGGTTTTGGTTTTGGATTTGTTTTCATTTGATGGAGTTTTTTTTGTTTGCACAATGCCCGGCAAGGTTAGGGACCCGTTTATAAACTGCCTCGCTTGAGGGGGGGATTTAACCGTGGTTTGGTTTTATTTTATCCCAAGTTAACCGTGGTTGGGTTTAAGTGTGTGAGGTCTGTGCAGTTAAATGTGCAAGGTGACAGGTTGCGTGATTGTTTGCCACGTAGACGGAGAGGTGTAGCTGCATTGAAACCGTAGGATGAGGCCATTGGTTCATCACGTACACATCGCCCCTACTCTTTCCTCAAGCGGTGGAGACTGGACCGTATCGTACTACGCTACAGGGGTAATTTCGTAAATGTATCTGTAGTACTGTTTAGTGTATTAAAAATGAAATCCAATTAGCAAAGGGCAGTAGGATCATATATTTATTGTTTATTTACTAAAATAATAAGAAGAGCATAGTTAGTAGACATGGTTTTGATACCCGAAAGTAGGGGGGGAGTGAGCATAACAGCAGAGAGTAGTTCGATTTGTGAATTGATATTAAAAACCGATGGGCAAAGAAAGGAAAAGTGTTGGATTTTAGTATAAAGTGATGGGATGAGTTTAATGTGGGTAGGCATGTTATTGAATTCCCTTTCGTCGGTTCAAGACTTGAAAGTAAGAAAGTAACGCGTGCCATCATCACACACTTCCAATTGGATTTATCCATCCATCCATCCCTCCTTCATTCACCATTTACTAACTTGCGCTTTTAATGTAACCTTTCAACACATTCATCATTATTACTACTTCTTAATTCTCAACCAAATTACACATATCCAATTCAATGGAATTCATTTTTGTACACAGATCTATGTATGTAGCGGTATACAAATAATTTTTCATTTTGATATATTATATCTGTTGTTAAGATTATTTATATAAAGATTCAATTAGTTATTATTATCACAATATACAATAGAAAAATTAATAATTATAAATTATAAAATAATTTAATATATATGACTTAAATTTTTTATCTTACAATTTTCAAATATCCATCATATCTCAGAACAGCTGTATGTTATCGAATTATTCACTAAAAAATTAAAAATATTGCTGTTGATTTTTTTCTAAAAAATAGATGTGATTTTTCAGAAAAATAATTTTTAATTTTAATTCATAAATTTAAATATTATTTTAATTTTTACATAAAGAAACCTTTTATATTTTTTATTTTTAATATTTTAAAAATTATTTATAATTAAATTTTGTATCTTCTAAAAGTATTAGGAGATAATTAGTCTTATAAATACTCTCCGCCACAACCTTTTTTTTCTCTCTCCCGGTTGAATGAATCACTTTGGCGTCAATATCTATGACTAAGAGCCCTACGGTTTCAGGCTTAATTATCACATTCACTGCTTTACATTTTATCTTTTTGGTTTGAGTGCCTTCTACCGTGTCCGTACTTTTACTTTTGTCTTTATTATTAAATATTTTTTCATAACATACAATAAAATCGAATTATTATTATTATTATTATTCAAGTTAAAGTCAAGTGACTACACAAATCAATGGTTAGTGAAACTCGTTACCCACAAAGCTTTGCATTGCTCATGAGTCATGACATTCATAACTAGTAGTGAACAATTACTATGATTCATATATGTTATTTTCGCTCATCGTGTTGAACTGATTTTGTATTTATTTAAATTTGAATTGGAAATGACATAATAAGAAAAGGGTTGTTTGGATGATTGTAATAAGATGTCATGGTCATGAGGCACTTGAAGATATCATGAATGGATGAGAACATTATTTTGGTAGACAATCCAATTGGGGATGACTAAGATGTTTTGGAGGATAGCCAGATATACACAAGAACTTGTACTACAGTATATTGTTCTGAATCCATTAAATTCTATGTTACTTTGGTATCATCTCTCTTGGGGCCGGGGCAGGGGGGTGGGGGGTGTTTATGGTGATTTCAATGTACCACTTCACTCAGAAAGTGAAATGTCTAAATTCAAGAAAACAAGCTTCCAATTGTAGAAAATTGGCATTGCCGCTCCTTTGGAATCAAATTCCAAATCATCTATGCTCCTAATCCAATCCCATTTCTTCCTGTTCAGTGAAGCACAAACTGCTATTTGCTATCAATCACACCATCATACACTTATGATCGCATTTAATTTGATGACGTAAGTTGAAAAATAAACTCCATAATGTATGGTCTCTCAAATCGCCATCTCTTGCCAAACTTTGATTTTTGTGGAAATATTCCAAACTAAAAAGTGAGCAAGAACAAAATATTTTCATGATATATAAAACGAATAAACTTTCTAGTTTAGGTCACTTTAACTTTTTCACTTTGCAATTTGCATTGCTCTTTTTGTCCGTTCCATTTATCGTTTTAGATATTATTTATGCAAATACTCTTTAACGATGATGTAATCTTAAAAAAATATAATTAAATTTTGAACTTTAAATCATACAATTAATTAATAATTAATAAAAAAAGAATATTTTGTGGCTAGTAAGAATTAACTTATTTTACCAATGAACTGAAATTCAAATGATACATGTCCTTTTTTTAAGTACATGTTTTGAATTCGAGCCTCTTCTTAACATATCTTTGCTAAAAAAAAAAATTACGTTCTTTTATTTTAAGTTGAAGCATGATTGGTATAAGACAAAGAGCAAGAGAAGCATGAAGATTGAAGTGTGAGTGTGAAACAGAAGCGTTGCCAAAGTTGAAGCAGCACGAGGAGTGCCTTCGGTCACCCTTATATTCCTTTCTTTTTGCCTCCTAATCTTGCACATTGCTGCACCACCCTTCATCTCGCTTCTTTTTTACCTTTTTTTTTTTAAAAAAAAAAATATTATTATTATTAGTTTTCCCTGAGAATACGCCACATATTTGTGTCCTTTATTTGTCTTTCCGTCCCGTACATATTCATTATCGTACGGTTTCAGAGAATTCACATGCTCCCTCCTCTCCTACACCACAAATTTCTATCACAATTTTAGATTAAATGCAACATATAATAATAAGTGATTAAGTACATCCTCTATTATCGTTTGATTCTCATTTTCTCTGCTTGGTTAAATTCTAAATTAATCTTTTTGTATAGCTTGAGAATGCAAAACATACCCAAAAATGAGAATATATAGTGATGGCTGACTATGATATGCGCTATCATATCATCAAACGCTATCCGAGTCGTCATTATATCAGCAATGCATTTTGCCATACAATAGGTCAGGTTCATTGAAATTTGCTGAATTTATCAAACTCTAAATCAGCTTTAATTAATTAATTAAGTGGATGGACAAATATCACTTAGCTTAATTACGCCACAATTGTATTGCGTATGCTGATGTTACCTTTAAACATATTCTAATACTAATTAATAACTTGCTCCTTTCGCCCTTGCCAACGCATTGCTTTAACTATTCATATATATCAATTTAAATAATATTGTTCATGCCTATAATTTTTCTATTTTGATAATATCATATTTATTCTATAAATTTATACACGATACGATATAAAAAAATTATGTAAAGGGAGATATTATAAATTTTCTGGTAATCATTAATCTTATTTTCTGGCAATGGTGTAACTAATTTTCTCGAAATGTTTCACAATAATATTGTTTGCCAGAAATGATACAGCTAAGCTGAAGCGGGGAAGTGAGCAATTAGTTACACCATTTGTAAGAAGTAAGAAGAATAATTATAGTGGTAAAGATTAAAAAAAAAAGAATGTAAGAGTGGAATTGAAGAATGAAGAGTGGTGATGGTGGTGGTGGATGGGAGTCACGTGAGTCGGAACAGATGGCGTTGGAAGGTAATGGCTGGGTGGCCTTTAGCTTGGAATCCGACAAAACAGTGTGAGTGTGTCCGTACGAGAAAGATAGCGACAGGTGTACGGATAGAAGGCGTATCCACGCGTCCCCATTTGACCATACACGTGTGCGCTGTCCTTTTCCTCATTTCCCCCCTTCTCCCTACACCTACACGCCGCTCCTTCTTTCTTTTTTCTTCTTTCTTCTTTCTTCATTGCTAATAACTCTTCTCACATCCACATTCCCGTGATTACTATTATATTCCACGCCACAAACAACATCCAGTATTAAATTATTTGATCCAATAATAACAATCAAACTATGCAATTAATATATAATAGATTCACATGCTAGCTAGCTGGTGGGTTCTACTCTTATCAGTCTCATCTTTAATAATTTATCTCCGACTATGCATACAACATGAAGCTAATTACTAATTAGTAGTATGTAGTTGCACTCGCTACTATTTACTTGTGAATCTCTAGCTAGTTCTCTACCATTAACCTTTAATTTGGCTACTGTTCACTTGCGTGCCTTGGAAACCAAGCTATATATATAGGATAAAACATTATTAACTAGGTATAGACCAATCTGTATACATACAATGCAAGCATTTACTGTAGATAAAAATCTTTAGTAACATAAATAAATCAGAAAAAGGACATTTTACTAAAATACTTTAATTTTCAATTACATGTATATATATATAAACTAATTTTTATTAGTGTAATCAATTTTCTTTAGTTTTAATTTTTATCACATAATATAAAATATTTTAACTTATTGCAAAATATATAGTAAATAAAATTTATTACATGAATAATAAATAAATATATATATGCGTTATATTCTTGTTAAAAAAGTATTTTGGTCAAGTGAACTTAGAATAAATTATTTTGAAGTTATAAGAAAAGAAAATATACATTTTATAAATAAAGAAAAGATAGAGTTTAAATATCTGATGAAAAGAAAAAAGAAATTCCAATTTTTCTACATAAAACTAATAATTGTTTCGATCTACATATTAAGTTAGGTTTGAATTTCATTATTAATCATAATTGGATATGGTCAGCAGAATGACATCCTTATTAATATTTTCCTCCAAAGCGTATTCTTAACCTTAGCAGGAGTTGTCTCCTATTGGTATTATTATCCATGGATTATGGAACTAAAGTCTAAAGTGGGAGACTGCTGGGAGTTTGGAATGACCGAAAGTGAAACCTCAACTTTCTTCATTTTCAAAGTACTCCATTATCCGATAATGACAAATTAATAAATAAGGACGAGCTTTCATCATAGAATTATTATAATAATCATTATTATTTAAAATTAGCTTTTCTGGGGGTGTATTCAAATAAGTATTTTATTGATCAAAACTTTTACAATTAATTAACACAGTTTTTAATTTTTTTAAAAAGAGGTTTAGGTATGGAGCAATTTTTTTTTTTAATGAAGAAACCGAAGACTATCTATATGTAAACTTCGTTTCTATACAATAATATGATCGAATTAAGTTGTGTGGGAGCTTTGATCGATAATATGGTGCAATAGCATGAAAGCAACTTGCCACTTATGTGGAGTCCAAGAAAGTTGGCATAGGAGGCAAAATAACGTGACTTTAATATATAATATAGGAATATATTTCATAAGCATTCGTTGAATCTAATAGCCCATATGTCAAACTCATCAAGTCATTTCCAAACTTTTGCATCTGTATTTTAATAAATAATATTTGTATTTTTTACATCCTTTGATATTTTTTAATGATACGAAAGATAAATTTTTTATTTTCTTTCATTTTATATAAATTAATTTTAATATTATTAAAAATAATAAAGACACAGAGTATGTATATAAAATTAGAATAATACTATTTGCACATCAAAATCAATTACTAAATTAGTCATCAGTATATAATATACACTAAAATATAAAATATATATATAATTTAACTTAATTTTTATGTATTTAATATTTTAATGCGTATTTTAAATTGCTCACAAAATTAATACATAAAACATCCCACCTATTATATAACACAATTGCAAATATATATTTTTGTGCATGATTCACGATCTTTATTCAAGTGCATTAAAGACATCCCACAAAGTAAACAACATAATTCATATATATAAAATCTAAATTATTGAAATTTGATGGTGCATGTGCTGACTTGCAAACTTTATATGTACTAATAAGTAGTAGTGTGTAGTAGCAATGGCGTATATAGAAGGAAATTGAGGTGAGTGGACAAAGTTTTGTGCGTATAAGTGGCATGATCTCCATGCATGCATGTAAGCATGCATTTCTTTTTATAATATGCTTCAACGGTGAAAGAGCTTCCATGTTAGCCACAAAAACATAGATAAACATACAATAAAACAAACAATTACTAATATAAGCTCAATTATAGGAGGACATTACTAGTACTGGATATTATATTCTTTGCTTCGTCAACCCCACGAGCTTAACAAAGAAAGGGATTGAACGAACCAAAATGAGTAATCACTAAGTCATAACAATAATTAAAAATTTGTTCTTGGTACCTCAATAGTCAATACCATCTTTACGTGTGGGAAAAAATATTCCAACTCAACAGATCAAACTAAAAGATTTTTTTTTTCTTGCACAAATTTTCTGCATTCCAAGTTTCAAATAATCTAGAAAGATCACAAAGTTTTTGTTTTTATTTTTTTTTATGTATTTAATATACATAAAAAAAATTTTAACGAATCTATATTTAATTTATGTTTTCTATTCAAACTTGTTATTGCATTTTTAGCCATCCACATCTATTTTTGTTGGTCAGCATGTATAGCCAAAAAAAAAGTGTATTTTTATACGCTTCAAATTAAAACTCCCAGCTACACAAATTTTAATGGCATTTTTCTGATTGGAATTAATGGTTGTAGAAAATTGTTTTTGCTGGCCGAATATAATTTTTTATTATGATTTTATAATTTAAAATTAAAAATATATAAAATATTTATTTGCCGTAGAGTTGAGGTTTAACTTTGATATGGAATGGTGAATAGGAGCTTAGCTTCTTGTTCAGTATTGAGGCTTATCCTCTGATCTGATATGATAGAGCTAGTTTGATTGGGTTGTATAGTTTGTGTCCTGATGAATTCCATTTTGAGTATGACGACCACGACGAATGCACTAAGCTTAACTTGTTACCCTAAATTTAAAGTTGAATCAATCAATCAATCAATGGAAGCTACCCCTTCTCATTCAGATCATATCCATATCCATATTCAGAATTTGATAATTTCAAGATCACTATTATTTTCCAAAGGCTATGAGTAGTATATAGCTAAAGCATCGTAATTTAGGAGTTGGGTTAAAATCTAGCTACATGGAGGAAGGAGGATGAAGAAAAAACAAAAATGGATGTGGAATAATCTGTGAGAGTAGATATGTGTGATTATGTGGGACATCTTTATCACTTTCATTCTCAACCTCCTCCCAACATGTAGCTTCACGTGATATTTTTCACGCGTGGGACCTCTTCCATCGCCACACCAAGTACCACACAATAGAGTATAAATATGTACATAAAAAAATTGGACTGTATACATTAACAAATTTCGTAAATTAATACGTATAAATATACATAATAATTATTTATATGAATATTTATTAAATTATAATAAGATTAAAAATATACGAAAAATATACCTAATATATATATCATAATAAATTTATGATTGTTAGGCAAAAAATAATATTATTTAGAATAAAGAGAATGTCAGTTTTAACATGTGAAGAATGTAACCGTCAAGCAGCAGAGTATGAAGGCAAAAGAAGCGAAAACAATTATTTGGTGTACTTAGCTTAGAAACTGACGGAGCTTTTGGAGCAACGGTCAATTAGATATTAGTTTACGTACTCTATAAATAGTGGTTTAGGGAGATATTGTACTCAGTTCAGTTCTTATTGGAAAATACTTGGAAACCCAACAACACTTTTCGCCTCTATAGCATCACAGAGTAAAACTGGGAATCCTTGTAATTTCTTTGAAGTCTGAACTTAAAAACTTGTAATTTATTTTCTATTTTAATTGAAGTTATTTTCATTTTATCTCTTCTTCTTCATCTTCTTTCTCTTTTAATTTTTGCACTTTAATTTGCCTCCGATACTTTGCACTTCTTCTTTTCATCTTTAAATTCTATTTCTTTAACTTATACTGACACTACAATTGAGATTTTGAGATACCCACATTCACCATTAAAATTGAACAAAAAATTGAGTAAAACAAATTGGCACGCCCGATGGGATATTGTCAAAAGATTGTAGTTGTGTCAAGAAAAAAAATCTAAAACAGTGAAACTTGCATTAATCTAGGCAGCAAAAAAATTTCAGAAATTGAAAAAATTTGCATCAGTTGTCATGTCAAGTTCATCTACATTATCATTTTCTACTTCTTTGTCATCAGCGAAGCACCATGGCGTTGGCCATGCCCATCACCGGTGAATACTTTGGGGTGGTTGCTTTATGGCTTGCCACCGGGGTTTGTCCCCTCCATATTTGATAAATCATCTTCATTCACCAATTCAAAATCTTAACCGTCAGAATCCGTGTGTCAGTCCTAACATAGAAAAATTTACAAATGGAAGACCACAAACTTCACTCGGTATATTGCTTACTCCTTCAAATGTAAGTACAATAAGTGATAATTTTTATGGGATTATTCAAAATACAAGTCCAATTTTTTCTAATATGCCAAGAATGCTAGTCAGAAAGCCCCGTCGTTACTGTGGATAAATTTGCGATATCTAATCAACAGACAAATGAAAGCAATTACAATTTAGCAAATATATTGACTCATCATATGATAACAATGATTGGTTATTTTATTGAGTCAACAAATATCAAGTATGAGCAATTAGCCAGTAAAGTAGACCAAATTGTTAAAATGATTAGCGTGAAGGAAAAACAAGATGATTTTATTGAAGAACAAGAGAAAAATGCAGAGCAAAATACTTTTGAACATGATATGCATTTAAATGGACTAGATCAAAATGATGATAATGCTACAGAAGACGATGTTGGACTACAACAAAAAAATCTTATTCATGTTGTTGAACTAAATGGCACTGTGGGGCAACTAAATGACACTGGAGGACAAGATGTTGATCAAGTTGTTGAACAGATTCTTAAAAGATTTGGTTTTAATGTTGGATTTGCAAATAAGTTTAATTTTGTGTCTCATTTTCTAAAATATATTCAACAAGTTGAATTGCCTGAGGAATGGAAATTTCCTAAGTCATTATCTACATTCTCTAGGGAAGATGGAGAATCGTCAATAGAGCACATTGCACGCTACACTGATGAAATTAATGTCAAATGAGTACTTAAAAATGAAAATTTTCCCCTCTTCATTTGACAAAAAGTGCCTTTACATGGTTTTCCAGTCTAAAGCCAAATTCAATTCACTCATGGATACAATTAGAAAGGGATTTTCATGAACAATTTTTTTGTAGTGAATTAAGAGTTAGTTTGAGTGATTTGTTTTTCATTAAACGTGAGGTAGGAGAATCAATTGATAAATATTTATGTAGAGTAAGAAACATGAGAAATAGATGCTCTACGAAATTTGAGATTGTCAAAATTGCTAGAAAAGGATTAGAATTTGAAATCAGAAAGAAGCTTCTAAATCAAAAATATCTTGACATGACTCAACTTGCTGAAAATGTTAGACAAATTGAAATATTAAAGGCTGAAAAAAAAGCAAAATATAAAGAAATGATAAAAGAAAGATTGAATGATCATTAAATGTCCACATCTCAATGAATATGCCATTAGAAAATGATAAAAAAAAAGAAGTGAATAACAAAGTATATGATTTTTCTTTATATCATCTCTCCGGCTTTTCTTTCTTCTTGCTCTGTGTCTTCTTTCCTTTCATTTTTTTACTTGTTTTAATTTTCTCTCTTCCTTCTCATTTTCACTCTCTTTCTCTCACTTCTCTCTCTCTTCTTTTCATCCTAATCTTCTTTCTCTTCTCTTTATCATTTTTCTTATCTTTTAAGTTTTTATTTCTTTCTTGTCTTCTTCTTTTAACCATTTCTTAAAAAAAAAAAAAAACAAAAAATGTGCCTTAAAGTAAAAATCAAGAGCAACAAAGTCTCTCATTGACATTTGTATGAAAAATTGTAAATGTAAAAGTTTCATTGACTTAAAAATTCTGTTAAGTCTATTGGTAGAAGATATTTAATTTGTCAAGTGCGAAGGTGTCGTATTATATGTCAATTTAAAGTCACTTGACACTTCCAATGCCAATTATCACACGTTAATTTAAAGACACTTGATGCTATAGAGTGTTAATTGACATTCACAATAGCTCTTCATGTTAGTTGTCACTCACCATTCGGCTTATGAAGAGGCTATGTACAAGAATAATAAACAATTAAGTTTTCTCACTTTTCATCATTTCATATCTTTATGTGTGAAAACTTGGGGGCATTATGTTAGGCAAAAAATAATATTATTTAGAATAAAGAGCAACGTAAGTTTTAGCATTTGAAGAATGTAACCGTCAAACAGCAGAGCATGAAGGCAAAAGGAGCGGGACAGTTATTTGGTCTACTTAGCTTAGAAACTGATGGAGCTTTTGGAGCAACGGTCAATTAGGCATTAGTTTACGTACTCTATAAATAGTGATTTAGGCAGATATTGTACTCAGTTCAATTCTTCTTGCAAAACACTTGAAAATCCAACAACACTCTCCGCCTCCGTAGCATCACAGAGTAAAACTGGGAATCCTTGTAATTCCTTTGAAGTCTGAACTTAAAAACTTGTAATTTATTTTCTATTTTAATTGAAGTTATTTTCATTTTATCTCTTCTTCTTCTTCATCTTCTTTCTTTTTCTTTTAATTTATGCACTTTAATTTGCTTCGGCACCTTGCACTTCTTTTTTTATCTTTAAATTTTATTTCTTTAACTTATATTGACACTATAATTGAGACTTTAAAATATCCACATTCACCGTTAAAATTGAACAAAAAATTAAGTAAAACAATGATTAATCTTTAATGTGTATAAATTTATTTATTTTTTAATTATATTAGGTGCATATATATATTATAATTAGTTATCACTAAAATTAATTATTAGTATAAAATATAAATAAAATAGCCATGTACACGTAATATTTGTTATTATTTATTTATCCACTGTTCATTCTTATCCACTTTTGTACTGTGCTATTATTAAGTAGGTATTGTTAACCCCACTGGTGGCTTGATCAGTTTGCTTCACCTTGTGTTATTAGTTAGATATTAGTCACATTTATTTTTATTTTTGTTATAATTACAATATATTTGGTTTATTAATATTTATGAGGTTTTTCTTTTTTTTTTTTTTCGGATAAATTGGACAACAGTCTTCAATCCTAGAAATTACATCACGATCGCATTCACTCTACACACTCAATAATCCACCTCTTTCTCAGTCACCACCGAATTTCGGGCTCAAATACACTTGTTGTAAGGCATTGAAAATTACCATTTAATTTTTTAGCCTTGAGTAGAGTTGTTTTATGGATTTTTGAATTTTTGAGACATACCTCATCACCGTTAGGACCAAGGGAGATTGGCACGAGATCTTATCTGAGCTTGCTGAACAAAACAGTACAGAAGGCATTTGAGATAAGAATGAAGTGGGGATCCAATTTTATGTTTTATTTTTTTAAAAAAAAGCGGATCCAATTTTACGTTGCTAGTACGATACGGTTATAATATGTAAAAACGTAAATAGTTACGTTATATATTATTATTGCTTGAGCAATGAAAAGAAGAGCATGTGGAGGATAATGGGGAAACATTATGTGTGGGATTTGGCTTATATTTTAAGATTGAACAGCTTAAAAAGCAAAAGGGCATTGTAGCTTGCTACTCTTATCCACAGAGAAGGAGAAGATGTTAAAGTAATTGAGCTCTGATTAATAGTTTGCTTGTCCTAATTTGTCATACCAACTTTTCTTTTGGGTGGAACATAGCTAGTAGATTCTGTGAGATGGGTCAGTGGGCCGGGAAGCTGGGAGGCCGGGCCAGGGTAGATATTGCTGTGGCCTGTGGGACAGGTAAATACAGTAATAATTGAGATGAGGGTGGATGTTTTGAGATAATCATGATAATAATGGAAAGCCAAATTTGAGAAGAAATATTGATGTGTTTTCACTAGTAAGGTAATTGGTTTAATGGGTAGTGGGCTGGACCACATCAATTGCCTTATTTGGATAAAGCTACATCTAAATAACCATCCCAAGCCCACATTCATGACTTTGTCATCACTCTATGGCAACAACCCTAGGGCTAGGGGTGCTCAGCATGTTAAATTGGTAGGAAAATGTAGGGGAAAATTGCATTTTCTGGTAAGCTTGGTCACCATTTTTTGGGAGTCATCCATATCTAATTTCTAAATGTGAAATGATATAGTTTAAAGTAATTGTAAATTATTAACATGATGAATATCAAAACATTTATTTGTTCTTAGGACGGCAGCAAGTTTCATGAGTCATGAGGAGCCTCCTATGTACTGGAAAGTGAACTCAACAAGAGATTGTGAGAATAAAAGTAAAAAGGGAGCCATGTTTTTTTTAAAATTGTACGAATTTTTCGACATGTTTTTGGTCATAGACATATGGGCTATGGCATATGGCAAGCTTGACCTTGTGCAGGGAATAAAATAACTAGAAAGCTTGTGATTTGTTTATTTTTTGTTGCTACTAGAAAGCTTGTGATAGGCCCACTTATATGTATGAGTGAAGCGGAATACACTACTATCTAATTTGGGCTCAAATGGGCCTTCAACAAGCCCCTATAGCAAAACTTTCGACTAAAAAAAAAAAGAAGCACGTTGTGCAGTGCAAATGGCACGTTGCGGGAAAGTGTACTAGAAGTATCTGGAAGCTTCTGACCAAAAAAAAAAAAGTATCTGGAAGCGGGAAGCGATGAAAGAAAGAGAGTTTACACATTTGAGGTTAGTGAGGGGATCTCTATTCTCTACTCTCTAGCCTATATATTTATGGGGACTAAAAACATGTTTAAGCCCAAATTTCCCCATCCAGCTCTTCTACTTGCTATATCTATCTGAGTAGTTGGGCGCAAATTTCCTTAACAAAACACTCCCCAAGCAGGGCCTGAATGTTTTGCATTAATATTGTTTTTATGACCTTCCTTCAAAAGATGAGCCCAAAATTTTAAGTATTCATTATCTGCCCTGTATCTGCTAAGAAATTATTTAGAACCTGCATAACTTTCATGGGCCTGTTTGCAGGAAGTATAAGTGTGTTGATCTCAGTAACAGCTCCTTTGCACAATTTGCAACTTTTTTTTTTTAGGGTAAGTTTGGATTGGCTTTTAAAAAAAATCTTTTTTATCTATGTCTTATTTAAAAAGATCTTTTACTAATAGAAACTGTTTTTTCTTTTACTTTTTTAAAAAACAATACATTATTGACTTCTTAAAAAAGCACATAATTTACTTTCTTTTTTAATAAAAGTACTTTTTTCATAAATGCATCCAAATGATAGAACTTTGATGAAAAATATCTTTTTTTAACAAAAAAATATTTTTTTTTAAAAAAAGTCAATCCAAACAAATACTAAATTATTCTCACGAACATCATTAGACACTTGGGAGTATTTAGAGCCCATAGTAAGGGGAGAAGAAGAAAGAGATACGAATCATCTTAGAGTGCAACCCAACTTCATTTAAAGTATCAATCTTTGCATGTCCAAAAACAAAGTATCACTCTGTGTAAAAAAAAAATTTCATCCATTTCTTATAAAATATTTAGTAGTCTTTTAAAATTTTAAGTGTTATTTTTAAAATAAAAAATATAAATATATATTAAAAATAATTATAGTCACACATTTAAAATATTTTTTATAATTCTTAAAAAATTATTAGATATTTTTCCACCATAAACAAAACATACTAGTTGGCTAGTTGGTGTTGCTGTCTCCTCTCCTCATGGCATTGCTCGTTATTATTATTATCTTTTTGTGACTACATTGCTCGTTATTTAATATGGGGTTGTACCGTTGTACTGATAAGTTGAGATTTTTTTTCTTCTTCTAATGATGAATGGGGCCTAAATAAAGGCCACTGAAACTGATCAGTTGAGATAACATATCACATATGTAACATGTGGACCTTTATTTGTGGTGATATTTAACAAGTGAATTTAATTCGGGCGCGACTTGAATGTGAATCTATAAACTATAACGCAGTCCACATATGTTTATGATGGTTGTTGGCTGACTCAATTCCAGCC
Organism: Stylosanthes scabra; assembly: GCA_036250425.1. NCBI lineage: Eukaryota > Viridiplantae > Streptophyta > Magnoliopsida > Fabales > Fabaceae > Stylosanthes > Stylosanthes scabra. The sequence continues at coordinate 179,193 of JASCZI010151055.1, read as the reverse complement.
TAGAAATTAGAATTACCACTCATTTATTTTTTTTATTTAATCTTCATTTTCTTTTATTCTGATATTTTACATTAGAAATTAATACTTTAATAGTTATGTTATACGCTTATACGTTTTTTTTTTTAAAAAAGATTCGAACCCAAAACCTCTTATAATGAAGAGGGGATAATGCCATATGAGCGCTCATGGCTATACGCTTATACGTTTGCTATGAATTAATATGTTTTTGTTTAAAATTTAATTGTACAAAAATCTTAATGAGAGACTCTTACATGATAATGACAACACGAAACGCGGAGTGGTATTGGTATCGGTAGCGTGGCAGCTGTTAGTTGTTTCCTTGGAATTTGGAAATATCTCATATGCTACAATTCTTATTAGTTATTATTACCATCACTTATTTCTGATATAAATATATAAGTGCACATTATTATCAGATACATCTTTTTTTTTTATATTTTTATTTTAAGTGCATCCACATCTATCATATGCATTTGGATAGCTGAACTGAACGTCATTGAATAGATTAAAACATAGTTGGTATTTATAAATATATCTGATTTTTCTTGAATACTGAAATTACTAGAAAGTTGATTTTAATATATTTTCATCAAGAGAGGATCTGGGGCTGATATTATAAAGGAATGCTCATAACAATGTTTTATGATATATGATATTGGAAGAAAATATTTGAAAAACAATAAAAAATAGTTTAAAGCATTTTAAATTTTTTTATTTTATACTTATTAATTATTTGAAATAAATAAATAATTTACTTTTACATTATTTTCTGCCATTTCTAAGGAAAGAAGACTTGGTACTGTGGAAAGGTCAAAAGGATGAGTTTGCTGTGAGTAGATGCTTAGTCAGAAGGGTTCCACCAAACAATGCAACTTTCTCAACTTGAAGATATGATTTGCACGTAAGTCTGACTCATGCACTTAACATTGTTTTATTTTTATTTACTATAGGCACTCCTCCAGCAATCACAAATTTCGTTTACAACCCCTTTTTTGGGATTAAACATAAATACCATAAAATCATTCCTTTTCTTAGCCAGCGCTGTAAATTGCCAGCCAGCAAAACCTGTAACAGCTCTTTAACTAACTATGAATGGATAAACCATGAAAGTATGATGATAATTGATAAGTATCTGCTTGACACAAATACACAAAAATAAATAATGTTCGATTTTTTATTAAATTTAGAATATAACTTTTTTTGGTATGACAAAAGGGCAAGCTGTGATAAAGTTTCAACGTATAGAATAGTATATACATTATTAGGAATTTCAGAATTTAACTCCTCTTAGCATTGATTAATAAGTGCCGATATGATTATTTTTTTAAATCCTACAACACTAATATGTAGCACAACTTTATTAATTATTATGTTAGTCTTGTGAGAATTTTTGACAATTTCGCTATGCAAATACTCTTTATAGTAGAATAGTAGATATTACTTCGACATCAATACTTTTTATAACAACTAATAAGTTATTTTTAATTAAAAAATTAAATGCATTATTAATTAATGACAATTGAATTTTTATCCCAAACAATGTTATTGAGTTTTTAGGTATGTATATTGAATTATTATTATTTTTAGATAGGGGATTATAAAATTAACACAAGTTAAATAGAAATGTATTTTTTAATTATCTCTTTTGAATTCGATTATCTCTAAAAATAATAATAAAATTTGTTTGTTCGGAATGATCATCACTTTATCTTTGCAATACACTAAGTGATTAGTCATTAAATTTTCGGTCTCACACATGGACAAAATGATAGGAGGTTCTTGAGATAAGTGGTGTAGGTATGTAGAGATGAAATAACATCAGTGGCAACAGATTTGTATTAGATTTGATTTGATGACAAAGTTGCTAAAAATATAAGTACGGTTTTAAATTAGAAAAATCCAAAACAACACGGACACGCGATAATTTTTCAGTTGAGGACTCCAAGCTTCCAAATTCTCCGGTAAGGACATTTTGTTATGCTATATAAACCCCCTCCTCTCTCAACTTGCTTCCGCAGCCACATTTGGATTGCTTCTCCTTTCTTTATTTTATTTATTTGCTTCATTTCATTTCTGTTCTATCTTGTGTGTTACGCTACGCTGCTTCTTTGCAATCCAAAATGACTATTCTCATTGACCAGCCTTCCCTCGGTATGATTGTGTTCTCACTTTGTTTATTTTGATTAGCACAAGTTCATCATGACTAGTATCACATTGTGACATGTTTTATTTTCAGATTCACAATTTGACGACAAGAATGTACATGTGCACTCTAAGGAAACCAATGAGCATGTGTTGGATGGTGGATTTCCATTGCCAAAGGAGGTGTCTCACAATAATGGATTCACAGCCCCAGATATCAATTCATTTGGCCATTCCTTCAGGTTTCAACTGCATTTCGTATTCTTCTCTAATTGTCTTTTCTTGAGTCTTGTTTTATAATAATGGGGATGATTTGGCAGGGATTATGATGCTGAAAGTGAGAGGCAAAAGGGTGTGGAGGAATTCTACAGGTTGCAGCACATCAACCAGACATATGACTTTGTAAGCAAACTTCATTTTCCTAAGTAGTGTGTCACAGGAATGCATGATCATCAATGCTGATGTCCAAGATTTCATTTGTTAAACGCCGTTTCAGGTGAAGAAAATGAGGGAGCACTATAAGAAATTGGACAAGGCAGAGATGGGCATATGGGAATGTTGTGAGTTGCTTAATGATGTGGTGGATGAGAGTGATCCTGATTTGGATGAACCTCAAATTCAACATTTGCTGCAATCTGCTGAAGCCATCAGAAAAGACTATCCTAATGAGGATTGGTTACATTTGACCGCTCTCATCCACGGTATATGCACTTGGATATTCCTTTCTTATAAGCTTGGCTAACAGGGCAATTCAAAATTTTGATCATACTCATGCATATCCTTTCTTCATTTGTTTCAGATCTCGGAAAGATTCTTCTACTTCCTCAATTTGGTGAGCTTCCTCAATGGGCTGTTGTTGGTGAGAACTTTACCTCCTAAGCTTAAACCTTTTATGAATATTTTTTCTTTTCTTATTTTAATTAGTGTAATTTGACTGAATGATTATGAATACATTATTGCAGGAGATACATTTCCTGTTGGTTGTGCCTTTGATGAAGCAAACATTCACCACAAGGTAAACAATTTCTTTTTCATATATACCTGTTAATGCCTTTAATAGTTTCTTCTCTTAAATTAGCCCTTGATATAAATTTCTTTCTTGCTGCAGTATTTCAAGGACAACCCTGATATGAGAAACCCTGCATATGGCACAAAGAATGGAGTCTACACTAAAGGATGTGGACTCAACAATGTAATGATGTCATGGGGACATGATGATTATATGTATTTGGTGAGTCTATACAGAGCTCATGCATTTATAATTTTCTGTATTGTTTTATTTAGGATTTTACTAAATAGTACATTTTTGAATATGTAGGTTGCTAAGGAAAATGGCACTACTCTTCCTTCAGCGGGATTGTTCATCATCAGATATCACTCTTTCTATCGTAAGCATTTTCATCTTGTGCTATAACTAGCTGTTCTTTGTTCTGCAAATACAATAATGAAATAACTCTTATGATGTATATCATTGCAGCTTTACACAAGGAAAGTGCATACACTCATCTCATGAATGATGAAGATCATGAGAACTTGAAGTGGCTACATGTATTCAAGTAATAAGCTCCTGTTTAATTTAAATGTATGTTATTTCTATGGTCACATCTTTGACTGCTACTTACATTACTCATAATTATGTGCAGCAAATATGATCTGTATAGCAAGAGCAAAGTCTTAGTTGATGTAGAAAAAGTTAAGCCATACTATCAATCTCTTATTGAGAAGGTGATAACAAATTTGTATGATCTTGTTGATTTTTGTGTATTTATTTATTTTATTGTTTTAATATCCTGGTTTTATTTTTAACAATGTTTGGGTTGCTGTCTTGTTTTTGAAATGGTCAGTATTTCCCAGCAAAGCTTAATTGGTGAAACTTCAAATATGTGGATGGAGGAGAAGAGGGGATTGAGCTGTTTTCTTCTAGCAAGCATGTAACAAAAGGGAATTTGTTGAAAACTGTTGTATGTAACGCATAAGTTTATGTAGATGCAATATGTATTGCCATATTGTAGGGGACAAATAATAAATTATAGAGTAATGATATGAAGATTTCAAATCGGCCATCAATTATTAAAAATTGTGGACACATAATTTCTGAAATCGATTCTTAAATTGGTTTAGAGTTTAGAATCTAATCGATTATGTGTCTAAATTTTTAAATGACTGAAATTTGATTTAAAATTTTTTATCATTAAAAATGATATTTTTTGAGATAAAAATAGTTATGGGTTGAATTTAATTTTTCGATTATATATATATTATTCATATTTATTTCAAGGCTCAAATAATCCATGTTTGGGAGGACTCTGTTTATTTATTTATTTTGGTTTATTTTCCTATAAGAGGATTATATTCTTAATTTTGATATTTTTTTCCCATACTCAAAATCTAAATGGCAGAGTTTCATTACAGAAAGAAGCAATGAATACACAAACATTTTCTTAGAGAATAGGCCACAACAATAATTTTCAAAAGAGGCCATATAATCAAAGATAATCTTCAAAAATTAAAACTTTTGTTAACATTAATGAAGTATTACTATTTGATAGGTCAATTAAGTTGGTCTTCACACAAAGACAGATTACATGCTAAAAAAAAAGGAAAAAAAAGACAAATGAGTTGATGGCGTAAGTCACAATGTCAAAGGAAAAAAAATTAATCCGTATTTAATTTGAATTTCATGAATAATATTCGAGTTCATTTACACTATTATTACTATTTATACTTATTAGGATAGGATGTAATATTTATTTTTTTTGGTATTAGTTATCTTATTTTATTGTTTACAAAAAAAAATGTTGAGTGATATTTTTAAACTAACACGGATTTACAAAAGGAAAAAGAAAAACTATTTTTGTGATATTTTTTTGTAATAAACATTTGAATTACTTCCATATCCTCAATTGAATCTAAAAGTGGAAAACGAGTTTTCTTTTTTAGGGATTGGACAACAGTCCCAATCCAAATGAGTACTGAATGATGTACTTATGTACACATATCATATTGGATCCATTAATTTTTGTTTTTTGGTATTCTATTGGATCCATTAAATTAAGAATAATGGATAACGCCACTAAAAAGTAAAAAATCACTAACATTAGATAGTAAGACTTCCAACAAAAAAAAACTCTTTGTGGTATACAAAAACGCCGTGTTATTAAGATTTAAGACAAGTTGGGCCGTAAATACAAAGTAAATGGGCTAGGCCCACCTGACCTCCAAAAAAAGAAAATGGAGAAGCAAACGAACAGGTGACCGAAGGTGGATCTGAATACAGCTAAACAGTCTAGAGGCAACTTTGCCAGAATTTGTGTTGAGATTGAGTTGGAGAATGCTTTGCAAGCTACTTATGTGGCGGATGATAAGAGATACCGTTTTGAATATGAAGGCTTATATATGATTTGTTTTCACTGTGGAAAATTTGGCCACGTTATTGATAACTGCGATAGTAAGCCAAAGGAGAAAGAGCAGTCCAAAGAGAGCAGTAATGGCGTTTTAGCTTCGGGTGGAGCCCATGAAGCGGTTGCTGCCCAGAATTTGCAGGTTCCGGTGAAGGAAGGAATGAGAGCTGACGAGGGTAAAGTGGTAAATCAGGGGAGCACGTACGGAAATTGGATGTTAGTCCAAAAATAAAAACGCTCAAGACGACAGCCTGTCAATAAGGACGAAGGTGGCAATGCAAAAGGAAAAAAGGACAGTGGCACAGAGGAGATAGTGGGTCGAAAATCTCAGTACGAGGTTTTGGTGGGGCACGATTCCCATAAGGATGATGCTGCCAATCATGAGAGAAATAACGGTAAGGATAAGGATGTGGGGAATATTCCTCAGGAGGTTAGCAAAAGTTTTAAGTCAGGGAGTGAGATAAGGAGGGAGAAAGCCCAGCTCAGGCAAGCTTCGAGTGGCCCAATTTTTGATCCAGGTGCTCTTCATGTCCAGGCCACAACATCTAGGGTGTCCAAGCAAACACAGGCCCCACAACTTAAAAGAAACATACATATTAGCCCAATCCAGAATATTCAAATACCTAATGGTTCCAATGATATGGTGGTGGATCCCAGCCCTAGTCCTAATCCAATTGAGGCTATGACATTAGATGAGGATAGTGGGACCATCGTGGCAGAAACTCCTTTTCCCCTACAAGAACCACCTGATCCATGAGAACATGGGCCTGGGGGAGAAAGTATAAATCATGCAGATAGGATCTTTGGAGAAGCCCACATGGCTATTTGATGCGTTAGATATCGGCAAGTGCACCGAATCGTTCAAGTAATACCACAGTGAGGTGGATATCGTTCCCACGAGGAATAAAAGACCAAGCAATACTATCCCTTAATTAAACTAAGCAGATTCGAATAATAAATTGGAGAGTAGTGATGATGAATTCGAAAATTATAAGAAAACAAATAAGAACAAAGTGCAGAAAATATTACTTGAGATTAATATGATGAATGGAGTGTTAAGAGTTTCAGAGATGTTTTTCCCTTGAGGGCCAATGCATACATTCGAATATCAACTTTAGGTTCTCAGTTTTCAAGCACAACAATCTAGTGTAACTAAGCCCTAATCTCTTAGTGACTCAGTTTCTAATTACCTAATCAAAAGCTAATCTCTTAGTCAATCAATTAAATAACTAGATGAAGATCCAAATTCGATTCTAACCCTTATGAGTCTCAAAAGTGATCCTAAATTAGATTACATGTCACTATATCCAAACTAGTTCTAATCCAATTTTAACCCACAGAATTTTAGTTGCATAACAATTAGCTTGACTATCTCTAGTTAGACCTAATCATTATGTGATCTAATTTCCAGCTAGCATAAATCAATAGACCTCTCGATCTTATCAATTTAGCCCTAGACAAGTAGAGAACCCCTCTCGGTGATTCTAAACCATTGGGATGAAGAACGGAAAATTAAATCATACTTAGAAGATAACTGAAAATACCTCAATGAATTAATAAACGAATGTACATAGTGACTACCTCATGCTGGGTGAACAGAGCTCCTCACCCTTAATAATGGAGTAGTTTAGCCTTGCATGATAAAAACTAAAACCTAAGAATAATGAAGTGAATGTCTAACTAGCTAGCCTCTATGCTGAGAGAAAACTCTCTTTTATATTCCTAAAACTAATCTAAAACTGATTTACAAATCAAATCAAATTCAAATCTAATCTAATCCTAATCTAATCCTAATCTAAATTCAAATCAAAATCTAATCTTATCTTAATCTAATCCTAATCTTATCTCCTATGATTACAATTCTTATCTCTTCACTTGATTTCCAATCAATCTTCA
>JASCZI010151055.1:145935-158197 GCA_036250425.1 Stylosanthes scabra | reverse complement strand
CAGGCTATGAAAACCCATTGATGCCTAGAAAGATATCTGGTGGGATATTAAATGGCAAGAACCTGAGAACACTTAAAGAGAGGGGAACTATATGTTATCCTTTTGCCTTTCTTATTTACAATACAAAACCCGTTGGTCATCAGGTATTAAAATATTTTCTATAGTCAACTTCACTACATCTGAGAAACTCTGGTTAGTCTTGTTGCACACGCTTTTCTGACTCTTGTATAATTGCAGGATCTAGTTGGTCTGGTTATCTCTATACTACTCCTAGGGGATTTCATCCTAGTATTGCTCATGTTGCTTCAGATGTATTCACTGTCGTTGCTGAACTTCTTCTTAGTCTTATTTGTCCTTCCTCTTGGGGTACTATTCCCGTTTCCATCTGGAATTAGTGCTTTGTTTAGCCAAGGACCAAAGAAATCAGCTGGGCTTGCTCGTCTGTATGCTTTGTGGAATCTTACCTCCTTGGTCAATGTTGTAAGTTGTTCTGAACTCATTTATTTTCTTATGTGTCAAGACTCAAGACTCAAGCAATGGTTGTTAAGCTCCTATCACTTGTTTTAAACCTTGTGTAAAACGTATCTCTTGAAACAGGCAGTTGCTTTCTTTGGTGGATTTATTCATTATATAGTAGCACGTTCAAATAACAAGCTCACCAACAACATTCAATCCTGGAATTTTAGTTTGTGAGTAGCTTTTACAAAACTGATTATAGAGATGAATTTGAATTTTGAGGTGTGTGTTTGACATGTAGTGGTTGGCTTTGTAGGGATGAAAGTGAATGGTGGATGCTGCCATCCGGTCTAACACTGTGCAAAATAATTCAAGCACGCCTTGTCGATTGCCATGTGGCTAACCAGGAAATACAGGATCCCTCATTGTATAGCAGTGATCCTGACGTCTTCTGGAATTCTTAGATGTTCTAACTTTTTCTTTTAGTGTAGGTGGGTGGGATCAGCCGTGTAAATTGTATTGTAATAGGAAAGGTAAAGGGAAGGTTCATCATAAAGTCATAAACACATACATGTAGTTATTATAGTTTCTTTTGATTGTTACTTACTTGAGTAACATGTCTAGCAATAACATGGGTAGAAGAGCTAAAATCACAATAAAATCAATAACATACACAATTGCATTTATTATTTACCAAGACGGATTGTACCCCATGTTGCTAACTTTTGATTGTATTGTATACAGTGTTATCTAATTAATCCTTGCGGTTCTAAAATTCTTAAATTATTGTTTATAAATATTTTTTTTGAAATTTAAATTATTGTTTATAAATATAATTGTACAGAGAATACTATAGCTGTATAATATTATAGAAGAATCCTTTAGCATTTAGTTTACATACATTAAAATTTTTTTCAAACCTATCAAATGGTTTTTGAGTTGTGTTTCAATACAATACACATTCTATATATTCAAATAGATCTGCTGTCAATAAAAGTATAAAACAAATATCCATTTACACAGAATGAAGAAAACTCCAATGAGAAAGAAAAATATCAGCATACAGGGCAAAAACATAACAAAGAATATCTCCTCGTAGTCACAGCCATCTCCTCTTAAAATGTTTATGTACTACTTACAAGGCATGAATGATGATTAAGGTAAACTGAGGGTAATAGCTTCTACAAAGTACAGAGCAATGAGATAAATACACCTAACTCTTCAAAGCGTTATTTGGGCAATTCTAATGGCTGTTCTTCCTTATGCTCTTCAGCAGTATCAGACTTATGTATTATAAAGCTGGGCTGGTTTGTTGAAGATAAAAGTCTTGCCCACATTCTATCAGTTATCACTACTTTGTTCTGTCCCTCAGTAATTCTCTGTAAAACAAAGTTATTACCATCAGAACTTACAGCATAACTTTTATTTACATTTAACATCACTTGATTTTAGATCAGAAAGTATATTCGGTTTGAATTTATAGTTCCTACTTCCTATCTATTTGGCAGATCCAAGAAATAACAAGCATGGTTAAGAAACTCACATAGAAGGGTATATAAGTTTGTCTTCCATTCACAAGGCCACATGTAAAGCCAGTATAACCTGCCATTGCTCCATGAACTGCACTTTGAGCAAGAAGGGTGCAGTAGACGTTGTCTGAAGCATTGCTTGGAACAGCTCGGATCATATAGGTTGGATCTGTCATTCAGAAAAAAGAACAAAAACAACTATGTTTCAGCTATTGTTCCTTTCAGAATACATGCATCATACACAAGGTATAGTGTTTATCTTACAAACCTATATATTTGAGGTTTATGGTCATTGTCTTCAGCTTGGCAAAATGATCCTGCAAAATCAAAGATTCAAGATGCTTATGAGATTAACATTGCAGTGAAAGATTAAAGAGATGCAGAAGAAACAATTCAGACCTTAATCTGCTGGGACATCCATAGGCCAACATCTTGAAGAAGCTTGTTTCCAGAAGCATCTTGCTTGGCCATGGATTGCATGCTCTCGGAAACAAGTTCCTGTCCTGCCCCTTCAGCAACGACAATGACCATGTGGCCGTTTTCTTTGAGTCTCCTCTCTACAAATTCAAGCAATCCACCTGGCCCTTCCATGTAAAAGGGTGACTCTGGAATTAAGCAACAATCCACATCTCTACTGGCAAGAGTAGCATACATGGCAATAAACCCTGCACCATTCATCAAAAAGTATTAAGGCTAACAAAAGAAAAGATTCAGCTGATGTGATGATGATTCTAGAAACTTACCACTGTATCTTCCCATGAGCTTGACAACACCTATGCCATTCTCAATGCTCTCAGCTTCAACATGTGCTGCATTTATAGCACGTTGAGCCTCCTCAACAGCTGTGTCAAACCCGAATGACTTATCAATAACCTATTCAGAAAAACCATTTGCCAAGTTAGTTAAGAGTTGAAATACACAAATGAAAGAGCATATAAATAAGAAAAGAGAAAGAGAATAAGTAGCAACCGGGATGTCATTATCTATGGTTTTGGGGATTCCAACAACAGCAACTTTGAGACCACGCCTTCTAACCTCCTCAAAAATCCTGCTAGCACCTCTCTGAGTTCCATCTCCTCCAATGATATAAACCTGATTGATTCCACGATCTTGAATGCTGTCAACTATCTTAGTGGTGTCATGTCCTCCTCTTGATGAACCAAGCACAGTTCCCCCACGCTTGTGGATGTCATTCACGCTTTTTGGAGTCAGTGCTATTGTGTTGTGTGCATAGAAACCCTTGTATCCTCCCTTCATTGGTTCAATCATTTTAGCCTATATATGTATATCTATCTAAACCAACATAGAGAGAGAGACTTGTCATGATTACTTACATTGATCCCCATAACTTTCTTGACGCCATACATGTTGTTTAAGCCGCATACTAATTCCCTGATAACGGTGTTGAGACCAGGGCACAGACCCCCACATGTTACAATAGCAGCCTGAACTTCATCTGCATCGTAATACACCTAACAACATCAACATGCTGCAAACGTTAGCATCACTCTATCATCAAATTTCAACACATATAAAACACATATGTACATACATACCCTTTGACGAGGTCCTGCACGCCGAAAATGTACCCCTCTTGGACTATCTTTGTGAGCAATAATCTGTTGGGAAATGAAGGAAAAGCAGTTACATATATTTATATGAATGCGGTTGAAGAAGAAAGCGTGATTGTTAATTAATTAATTATTGTAACCTTTTGAGGAACACTGTCATCGACGTGCACGAAATATTGCCTGTCAAGAGGAGAAGGAAATTATAGGATATGAAATAATTATGATTGAAAGAAGGGTAAGTTTTTGAAAGTTACTTGACAACTGAGTAAGCAGGATTGTCTTGCAGAGGATTAGAATGTGTCTGGAAACAGAAAATGAATGAAATATGTTGTTATGAGAAAAAGGAGAGGAATGATATATATATTGCAATGGAAAATGGAAAATACATACAGGAAGCTCAGGGATGTAATCAGAGAAATGAGGAACATCCTCAAGAACATAGCCAGCGGGGCCTTTGATCACCTTTGGCTTCGAATTCACAGACGAACCCATCACCTTCTCCTCCCTCAAACTCGCAAATGCTGTTTCTGTTATTGTGTGTGTGTTGTTGGCAATTCAACAAGAAGGATTGTAATTAAATTAAATGAATAATACGCATAAACACAAACACAAACACAACTAATGTTTCTGGTTAAACGGCATAACGAGTGGATCACAGCAACCTCTCATTTATAGTAAACCAAGATAAATAATAATTACTACTATTTTAGTACTCATCAATATCAATATCAAAGTCAAAGTCAAAGATAGTAGGAAACAGAGTCGGAGAAGAGTACCACCAAACCCAAACTCAACCTTCCAAAAACTCAGGGGCTGCCTTGCTTTCCTATGCCTTCAAAATTATTAAAATATTACTTGGTTGTCACGAAAATTTTTACAATAAACATACATCCAATAAGATATTACCATGTCGTCAAAAACAATTAATTTTCAAGCACACTATTTCTAAAATCAAATAAATGCATGAATCTAATTAGATGACTGTGTAAAACTCTTTACACCGTTGGTGCATCAAAATTAAACTCATATATAAATATGTGATTTATTTATGGGGTCAAAAGTTATGAAGGAATGATTATATTATTCAATTATTTATTACCTAAAATAAAACTCAGGCTGCTAGAGCGTAGCCGTCGTTCCTTTAAGAGACTAGTCATTCAAATGTCCAACTAGTGTGGCCATGGCCAATGCTAATGGCAACATTAAATGAAAATTTTGAAATAACATGGTTTATTTTATATAAACATGTAATGAGATCAGAATTTTTTTCATAAATATTTTATCGTTGAGTAATGCTAGGGGGCTAATACGGAGCTAATAAATGTAATTAGAAAAATAATGAGTGGTAAAAAGAAAAAAAGAAAAATAATATTGTCTCTAATATTAGCTCCCAATACTTTCTCTTCCGGATATATATTATTACATCAATAATAATAATAACTTAAAAGATATGTGGCAATGCCCATGTCTCGAACTATAAATTAGTTTAAAAACTTTTAACTTTTGAAATCTTCAATTTTTTTTTTTTTTTTTGTTTCTCTCATAGAAGAATTTGACATGTTTTTAGTATCAAATATATGTGAATTTACAATTTGCACTTTGAATTCTATATTCATCGTAGTAGTTTTGAAGTAGAAATATTTGGAGTGTTCAATATTGACAGCAGAAGGCGTTGAACGGGGTAATGTTCCCATGGACTTGATGATGTAGGAAAGAAGCCAACTAGACCAGAATATTTTTTTAATTAACAATCAAACAATAAAAAATATAACATTTATAATTATTATTTATTGTTTATAGAATATCCACAATATAAATTAATAGAACATTCATAATTTTTTTTTAAATTGAACATTCGAAATCTAAAGTAACAAATAATAGAAATAGAACATCTAAAACAAGTCACCAAAAAAAGAACATTTAAAACGAAATAAAACATTCAAAATTTAAAAAAATAAAATATCCAATTTAAATTATTGACTAAATTTTTATTGGTTACTTAGCATTATTAATTCATAATTTATGCACATATATTTCAACAATAGAAAAACCTTCCTTTTACTTTTCTTTAAAAATTTACAAATTACAACAACTTTAAATATATGACACAAACATGAAACATGGGACACCACACCATATAAGGCATGTGAGATACATAGATATGACATATATTTCCTAAAGTATATTTTAGATAAATTGTAATAATATTTTAATGTCTTCTTTAAAATTATAAATTATGTAAGATATTTATTGTATTAATAAATAAAAAAGTATATTATCTCAGGAAAAGTATAAGTAACCAATAATTTTTTAACTAATAAATTAGTGAACAAAAAATAAAAGATTCGAAACTATTGTTTATAGAATATCCACCATGAAAGTTATAACACGTCTGAAATCTAAAGCAACCTCAGCTAACTTTATATTTTTTTAGAAACAGAATATCTGAAATATAAAGAAATAGAACATCTAATTTAAGTTGTTGGCTGATGTTGGCTGAATTTTTATTGGTTAACTAGGATAGGATACGATGATTGTTTTAAAATTCATTTCAAGAAAAAAAGGAGATGAAGCGAAACGGGTGGTGGGCTGGGTAGGGTACGATAGGAGAAGAGAAGAGGAGGCCCAAATTCCCAAAGCAAATTGGAGAGTAGAGAGAGAGAGAGAGAGAAGAGAGGAGAAGCTTCATTGTTCATTCAGTCTCATTCGTTCATCGCAGTTGTGTTCGCAATGTACAGGAACGCTGCTTCACGCCTCAGGGCCTTGAGGGTTTGTTACCACTCTCTCATCTCATCTATTCACTTCAATTCAAATTCAACTTTGTTCTTCTACTTACTCACTCTACCACCTCAACCTCATAACTGATTTCGCTTAACTAACTTTGATTTCAACCTGCGAGATTAGGCGCGTTCGATCAACAGCCCACCTGCTACTTCCGCTGCTAGGTTCGCAAGTTCGAGCTCCGTTGCCACATCGAAATCATCTTCTCCATTGGGTGGTTTGTTCGGCTGGCTCACCGGCGACGAATCCAGATCTTCTCCCCCTCTAGATTTCCCCCTTCCCGGAGTGACCCTCCCCCCTCCATTGCCCGATCACGTTGCCCCCGGTAAAACCATTGTCACTACCCTCCATAATGGAATCAAGCTCGCCTCCGAAACATCCGCGGTATGTCTCTCTCTTCTGCCACTGCATTCTTTCATACATGCATACATAGATAGATAGATGGATGGATTCTGATAATCTGCTGAGGGATTTGTGCTGCTTCTTCAGAGTCCTGCAGCCTCAATTGGTTTGTATGTGGATTGTGGTTCAATCTATGAGACTCCTTTAACATTTGGGGCAACGCATCTGCTCGAGCGAATGGCCTTCAAGAGCACTAGAAACAGGACTCACTTTCGGGTGGTTCGCGAGGTAGAGGCCATTGGTGGCAATGTTCAGGCCTCCGCTTCCAGGGAGCAGATGGGTTATACCTTTGATGCTCTCAAGACTCATGTTCCCGAAATGGTTGAGTTGCTTGTTGATTGTGTTAGGAACCCTGTCTTTCTTGACTGGGAGGTCAATGAGCAGGTACTTTCCCATATCCTTCTTAACACTTTCAATTGCTTCTCTCGATACTGTTTTTTATATGTTTATGTTATTCACATTGTTTAAAACAGTGCTATCCGAAGCTAAAGTTTGTGTTCCATAAAGAAAGTAACAGGATGTAGTTTGCTGATCTTGAAAGAAATCTGATTTAGTTGTGTATGATTATAAAGCCCAATGTGTGATTTGAAAGTTGAACTATGCGAATAATAATAAATAGTGAAAGTGTTGGGTTTAACTGGAAATAAGGTGCAGTAGTGTAAAAAAAGTTGAGTACTGTAGGGTATTTGTGACTTAGAAGCTTTATGCTTGTCCTCTGCCATATATAGCTTCTGAAAGTGAAGGCTGAGGTTGGTGAAGCTTCCAAAAATCCTCAAGACTTGCTTTTGGAGGCAATTCATTCTGCTGGCTACTCCGGTGCCTTGGCAAATCCTCTTTTAGCTTCAGAATCGGCACTTAATGGACTGAATGGTTCAGTTCTGGAGGAATTTGTTGCTGTAAGTTATCAAATTAATACTTTTAAAGCATTTAAATATTCTTTAGGGCTGTTCTTTCACTCATTTTTCAGACAATTTTTTATTTAACATCAGGAAAACTATACTGCCCCTCGGATAGTACTTGCTGCTTCTGGTGTTGAGCATGAGGAATTGTTATCTATTGCAGAACCACTTTTGTCTGACCTACCTAATGTCCCACGTCCAGAGGAGCCCAGATCTGTATATACTGGTGGTGATTATAGATGCCACACTGAATCAGGAGTATGCATCAGAAAAATATAATTATAATTCTGTTCATTTCATATTTTCATTGTTACACATGTGTGCCAAATCTAACATTTTTTGGATGGCCAGAGGACCCATTTTGCTCTCGCTTTTGAACTTCCTGGTGGCTGGCATAAGTTGAAGGATGCTATGGTCTTAACTGTTCTTCAGGTCTTGACAGTGTATCTTCTTTTTTTTCATATATATATATATATATAACATCGCTTGATGCGGCATAAAATATGCCAAAGAAGTATCTTCTTTATTTTCATTGTAGTCCAGCATATTGATTTTGGAAATGAATATTGTCTTACTTGAATGTAGATGCTACTGGGAGGTGGTGGATCATTCTCTGCTGGTGGACCTGGTAAAGGAATGTATTCACGGTTATGTAAGTTCTATCTATTCAGTAACATCTGGGTCTAATGCTTAAGCCGTTAAATAGGAAAAGAGAATGAAATAATTAGTGCTTGTTTACATATAGTGGTCACTTATTTCTGCTTGTCAAGCCTTCATTTATAACGTGTTCTTTTCAAAATCTTTTTCACCTTAACGTCTTATGTTCATTATATGCAGACCTCCGTGTTCTGAATGAATACCCACAAGTTCATTCTATTTCAGCATTCAACAATATTTACAATAACACAGGCATATTTGGTATACAAGTTACAACGGTAAAATCCTTTGCATCCTATCCATTTTGTAATAATGGTTTGTGGAAATATTGAAATTTCCTTGCCCTACTCAATATACAATACTTTTCTTTATAATGTATATGTATCATAAGTCATGTGATTGCTTATGTGCTTATGTATTAGGGTTCGGATTTCGTATCAAAAGCCATTGATATAACAGTTAATGAGCTTCTTGCAGTTGCTACATCTGGACAGGGTATGCTGTTCTGCTATTCGATTCACAAGATTAACATTTTGCTTCTTGGTTTCAACCTTCGTATGGGTAGCCATATGCTTATTCTTTGTGTTCTATATGCAGTTGACCAGGTTCAGCTGGATCGGGCCAAACAGGCTACAAAATCTGCAATTTTGATGAATTTGGAATCAAGAGTAAGTACATTTACATCCATTGAAATTTCACATGGAAATCATAGACTGAAACTTCCTTTTTATTTTGTCCTTTCTTTTGTTCTTTCTGTTAATTGTGCTTTTAGTTATTCAATTCATGTTATTTTTTTATGACTATCTGATTATTAATAAACTTAATTTGTTTTCAGATGGTTGCTTCAGAAGATATAGGAAGACAAGTTCTGACGTACGGTGAGAGGTATGGATTAGTAATAACATTGTAAATTTCCTGTTCATTTTGTTGCTTCTTTAACTAAATTTTTGTGTTTGCCTATCTGAACTCTGGTTGCAATTCTTTTTCTTGGTTTTAGATTTTTAGTGGCTTAGACATTAGTAATTTAATTTGTGAAATGAGTTTAAGGATTCAGAATTCGTTGTGGGAGATATTTGTTTGACTTCCAGAAATTTCAACTAGCAGATGTTATTGTTGCTATAGAATGTTGCCCTTGTTAGGTTTCATTTGGCTGTACCTCTAAAGCCTAGTATTTATAGCTGAAACCATAAAGTTGTGTTGTGTGTTCCCTCTATTTAGGAAACCTGTGGAGGATTTCTTGAAAGCAGTGGACGAAGTAACCCTAAAAGATATTGCTTCAATTTCTCAAAGGCTCATTTCTTCCCCTCTCACAATGGCATCATATGGAGATGGTATTTACATGTTCTTTGTTATTTATTTATTTTTTATTATTTTTTTTTTTTTGCTGTGTAGTAATTTTATGTTGCCTTTCCATGATGTGCAGTTATTTATGTTCCAAACTATGAATCAGTGAGCAGCAGATTCCGTTCAAAATGAGGTGTGAGTGTGACATACAATCAAAGAAGTGTCATGTATGATGGATGAAAGGTGTAAAATTAAGTTAAAACCCTAAATGTTCTTGTTGTAAGCCAATAAATTGGTAATCATGCGCAAGTAGCATATGCTTGCGTAACTCATTATTTTTGGGGTTCATAATCATTGACCTGAGTGGGGTCTTCACTTACTCTTTGAAGTTAGGCTGAGGATTATTTTTTGATTCAGTCTCACCACTTAAAACACATCCTTAATTCATTTTGGAACTTCAAATTTATTGTTTTAATTCTTTTCTTTATGCTGCTTTTAACGGTCGCGTTTCAAACCCGTAATTCTTCGTTAATCTTTGCTAACATCACAGCGTGCTTAATTATACGTTGTCTTGTTTATATTTATACGATAACAATATCTGCACATTGTCTACATCCTGTTTCTTTATACAGAGGTTTACTGTACAAATTATATAGATTTTTTTGAAATAAAAATAGATTACAACAATCTTACAATATGTACAATTTATACAACAAGAATTTTATACCAAAATATTCACCTTTTAAATGTGCCTATTGTTGTTAATAATACGTTCAGTCTTTTTGGTTTTGTAACCCTGTGTCCCTGTTATTAGCGAAAAGAGAATAATTATTTATATGAAGATGATGTTTTTATATAAATATGATATGATTTTTAAAAATTATTAAATAATATAATATATTTGACTAAATTATCTAGTATAATATGTATTAATATTTAAGCCTTTATTTTTAGTTTTTGACATGAAAATATCTTTAGTGGTTCAAAAGGAACTAATAGAAGACACCAAATAAAAAAAGGAACTAATAGAAAATTGTTGAGTATATTTCAGTTTAAGACTTACAAACGTGTGTGATGGTTAGTTAATCATATGAGAAATGAATATGATAGGAGGAAATTGTTTGAGTAAATAAGATTAGTAAAATGTAGTGTGCAGTTTCCTGGCAAAGAATGAAAGATGTAATGTGGTAGAGTTTTAGCTTTACGCATAGTTGGTCAAAAGTCAAAACAACAATTTAGAGGAGTATAATATAAGATAAGAAATCTAAATTACCCTAAAGAAAGAAAGAAAGAAAGCATCATGATTTTTTCTCCATCATTGTTTTCCATATTATCCGCTCGCTCGGTCATACCTACTTTCGTATTTACCAATTCCATTTTTTCATTCCTTTGAAAGTTACACATCACTATTTCTGACTCAGAATATGGATCGCATTAGTTCGCACGTTCTTCCTTGCTGGTATCTATCTCTTAGCAACAAGAAGATCATCGCTAATTATATGAAGTTTTCACAACGCCATTCACCTGCCAAAGAATTCCACTTCACAAGGAACATCAAAATCGATTTAATGGATCAAATTAGTTTTTACCGTACCGTTTCTTCTTTCTAGCTTGCAGTGCAATAGATAATTAATAATCATAGGCTCCGTTCCTTTCCTTTCAGAATTTTCTTTGTTTGACCAATCGTCTGCTGCTTGTGCGCTTGGTAATCATATATGGTTATAATTATTATTATTATTAAGCAAGATCATATGTTGTATGAGAAGAGATAATGTTGTTTCATTCCTTGTCAAAATTAATTATGACATCTCCATAAACTACTGAGACAAGACAGAGCTTTACTTAGCTTGGTCTCTTGCCTCTTTAGGTAATGCTGAAATTAAAATAATGAATGTACGTCTTTCCATTAATTAATATGAATAATGTGTATGGGGCATGATATAAGTATTGGCGACCAGAAGAATGTGTTCTCAATAGTGGTATTATTATCTGCTTTGCTGGCTTGCAGTGTTTTTCTCTTATAGTAATTCCGGTTTAATTAATTACTCTTCTGCATGTACTAATTTAATTAGAACCATAATGATTCCATCTTTGTCTCCTACATTATATTAATAAAATGATGATAATGATAATAACTCCATCGGTTATGAGAATAATTAGGTTCTTGATATAAAGAATTACGCAGTAACATTTTCCTATATAAATATATCCCCGTGCAAGGGTCACAATTACTAAAAGCTCCAAGGAGAATGTAGAATATAGAGTATAGAGTATACATACATAAATATTATTAAATACGTAGCGTATCAGATTTGTACTCAAAAAGAAATATTCTAAAAGATGAAGTATGTATATCAGTATATGCGCTTGGGAACAAAGCGATAGAGTATGTTGGAATTTCCTTTCCTTTCTTCGCTCTCTACATTGACTACTCTTTATATATTTCTGTTCTCTAATATATGATGATTATCATCAACATTCATGAGGCAAAAAGAAATTATTAACTGTCCAATTATAATAACACTTGTTGTAAATGTATGAGAAGTATTTGTGTAGTAGAAAACAGTAAACTATTTGATTTTACAAGTTCAAATCACCAAATCCAAAAAATTGTAGTAATTAGAAGAGAAAGGGTGGTGGTGGTCCATCAAGTACTAGACTGCACATTTTCCTTGATTATCAA
>JASCZI010151055.1:122724-145388 GCA_036250425.1 Stylosanthes scabra | reverse complement strand
ATATATATATATATATATATATATATATATATATATATATATATATATATATATATATATATATATAATTTAGTGGTTGATTAGTGAGAGTATGTGGCCGTTTTGTGCTTTAATTGCTTTAGCAGTGAAGGCTCAAAGAAAGGTTATTCTGGCTGCCTCCTCATCAAGTAGTAGTAGTAGAAGCAGCATATACAAGAGACAACTGAGAAGAGAAGACAGCATGGCCTTTCTACTTTAATTACTTGACCTGGATGCATGGTTTTCTTTCTTTTCTTTTCTTTTTTTTTCTTTTCTTCTCTTCTCTTCTCTTTTCTTTTCTTTTCTTTAATATATCCTGTTTCTGGCTTCCGTATGTTTCTCTCTCTTTCTCCTTTATTTTTTTTCCCCTTGGAGCGCCTACCTATTACTACATACCGACCTCATAGGCTCATACACTATACCTGCGCTTCATAAATTAGCAAAGTCTTAAAGGTCCTACTCTTCTGTGTTATGTGTTTGATGAAGCCACAACAAACTTTTCCTTTATTATATATCTTTATTTGTCACTTGCAGAGAGAAGAGAGAGAGATTAGAGAGAGCTGTATGTGGTTTATGCTTAATTTCTATGGTTAAAGTAGCAGGTTAATTTATAGCTCCATCCATCCTATTATTTTTTGTTGATATTCAGCCTGCCACTTAGCTTGTTGATTTTAATTTGTTGAGGAAAGTTAATTAGTATTATTATTTTGGATTAAGGTATAATTAATAATTTTCTCTTTATTCCTTGTAGCCTGCTTCCACTACTGGCTAGGTAGTTTCTAAATGGAATCCTTATCTGATCAAGTATGTATTTCTTGATAGCAGTAGTTCATCATCATCATCAAATTATGAAACATAAAGCTATTGAATAAACTGTCCTTATTTATTTTCCTTCAGTTATATATTGTTGGTTTGAAGAAGTGAGTGAAAATGATGATTGCAACATGTATATATGCTAATGAAAGTTTTGGATTTAATTTGTCAGTTATAGATAGAAGAGAGGAGAGAAGAGATGGAAGAGAATAACAAGGTATGATGATGATTAGTAGGGGAGTGTTGCATACAAAAAGAATTGAAAATAATAACAATAAAGGAAGAATCGTCTATGAATAATAAGATGAAGAGCAAGTTGAGAAGGTCGGATCTGATAGATACGAAGCTGCAAGAAGAGCATCAATCATCCAAACAGTGCCCCTCTTGTGGACATAACTTTGAACCCACCACCAACAAGAACAAGCCGGAGGAGTGGGGGTGGTACGGTCTGCCAGCAGGAGTGAAGTTCGATCCAACAGATCAGGAACTGATAGAGCATCTGGAAGCTAAAGTGGAGGAAAATAAATCACACCCTCTGATTGATGAGTTCATTCCCACCATCGAAGGAGAAGATGGAATATGTTACACACATCCGGAGAAGCTTCCAGGTGTAAGGAGGGATGGGCTGAGCAGACACTTCTTCCACAGGCCATCTAAGGCATACACAACTGGAACCAGAAAGAGAAGAAAGATTATTCAAAGCCATCGTCATGAGGATGAGGCGGATCAGAGAGGAGACACCCGGTGGCACAAGACCGGTAAGACAAGGCCAGTCATGCTGAGAGGAAAGCAGAAGGGGTGCAAGAAGATTCTGGTGCTGTACACCAACTTCGGCAAGAACAGGAAGCCCGAGAAGACCAACTGGGTGATGCATCAGTACCACCTCGGAGTCCACGAAGAGGAGACTGATGGGGAGCTCGTGGTGTCCAAGATTTTCTACCAGACTCACCCCAGGCACTGCACTTCTGCTGCTGCACATCACCCGGTTGTTGGATTCGCTCCTCCTCCTCCGTTGGAACCTTTGAGCTTGATCCCTGAGGTTGGGATTTCCACATGCCATCAGCAACATACTCTTATTGGATCACCCTTCCATGAAAACACACCCACCATCCTTGATGACCTCTCTACTAGATTCATCACTACTACTACTACTACTCATTTCAACCAGCAGGTAGCTAGCTACTTTCTTTCTATAATCTATATACATACATATATTGTTGTTGAGTGTTACGTTGACCTTTCAAATCCACATGCATGGAATGATGATGATGATGATGCAGCAGCATGATAATAAAGTAATTGGAGGAGGAGGAGGAGAAGGCTCTACTTCTGGTTTAGAGGAACTCATCATGAGCTGCACTTCAGCTTCAACCACTCATCATAATATCATCAAAGTAAGAACCATCAAATCAAATCAAACTAATAGTTCACTCTCATCACATCATGCTCCCCAATATATTTAATTATTTATTTTTATATTATTCATTCTTGTTTTGAATTAAAGATCAGACTAGAACAATCCAACATTTCCTCAATCCTCACCTTTATTTCTCTCTTTTCTTCTTTTGCTTCTTCTCTTCTCTTCATGTTTCCATATCTAAAAACAGAATCAAATCTTTCTTTACACGTACAGTGGACTATAATTTGTTATTTGAATTACATTAATACGACCCTATGTATAAGGTCATCTAGCTAACCACGTCACACATTGCACCATTTGCTTTGTCACATACATTATTTGCCTTGATCTTTTTCTATCAATTAAAGAACTCTGTCATATATTTATTGTTTCAAAATTAGATTTTACAAAAATATATAGGAACATAGATATACATACAGTTATTAGTTTTGTAAAAAAATAATATTAGCCAAGTATATATACTCCCTCCCCAATTTATAAAACAAAGAGAAATTAAATAAAAAGAATGCAACGGAAATTATTAATTAAAAAATGAGTAGTCAGTCGTTAAACTTTATGACTAAATTTGAATATGAAAGAATATATTCGTACCTTTAATTTGTTCGTAGCTCCCCCTGGGTTAATTTTGCTTTATGTTGATGTTATATTTATTTTTGGCCATTGTAAAGTATCCAGAAGCTAAGGAAAGGAATGAAAAGAAAGTAAGGAGAATATGTAGACTAATAATAAACCCGTGGACTATGGTAGAGAAGGAGGGAAAGAATCCTTGTCTTTATTATTTTCACATTTGAACTCTCTAACAGCTATCTGCAAAGGAATAAAATGATTGTGATATCTGGAATTGGCAGTGTGCAGAAAGCTAACCCTAAATGAAATTACAAAAATGCATGCAGGAGTCATCGAACCCGCAAGAAGCTGAGTGGTTGAAGTACTCTTCTTCTTCTTATTGGCCTGATCCTCAGCCTCAGCTCCATTGGTAATAACTCAATGCATATTATTATATATAGATGGACCTCGCTTTTCGAGTCTCAACTTTCAACGGAAATAACTGCTATGCTGCATCTCGAAACAACAAAGGAGGGAACAAATTAAATTGAAGCAAGATAAGTAAACGCAAGAAATTAAAAGCTGCTCTTCTACCTCCTCACACCGACATACAACAACCAAAGTTTGATATAGTATCTCTTTTTCTCTCATTATATTCATATTATTTTATTATTTTAATTAATTATTAGGATGTTTGTATTATTTGGCTTTTCATTTGCTGACTTGCTCCTTTTACACATATTACATGAAATATCAAATATACGTATCAATGAGTTTCTTCAAACTACGGCTTTTTTTATTTTGGTGTCTCTTCAAACTACGGCTTTGCCCTAAGAAAAAAAAAAGCAGATATTTAATTACATATATAAATCAAACTGGTCATGGCATATATGAGTAACATGATTTTACATAACTTCTTTGAACCGATATTGATGTAACCCGTTAAAAGATATTATTATTGCGCCATGTGAGTTTGTGGTTGGACGCTATATTAGGAGTTATGACTTCACTTTCTTCCATCTTTCTGAAATTTGAGAGGTTTGTTGACATTCAAGTGAACACTAAAATTAGTCTCACATTGAAAGAAATAAGAAGAAGTGAAGAGTTTATAAGATGAGAGACTCATTTACTTGATATCTTAAAGTTTTGAATTGGATGTGATATCTTTTTATCTTATAGTTCCTTCCTAAAGTCTTCTCACATTGGCCAACAAAGTTTAGATTATTAGAGAGACGAATCATATATATAACTTTTGCTTTTACATACATTTATTATTGATGACAACATTAGGTGGTGGGACGCCAAGTGGTTCAAGAAATCCAATTGGAACAGAGGTTCTGTCAGGTAGCTACCTGCTCGTTCTTCCTATTTTCCCGATCGGAAGTGGAAGTCATTCCTTGTCCCTTCTTTTAAGCCTAACCATTCATTACTCATTAGTCACCAGTCACCACTACTGTGGACTGTGATTGATGTTTTCTTCTCCATGCGGCCAGCAACAGTCATCTGCACGAATTCATAGCTTCCTTGAAGCTTTTATTGGTGTTAATGATTTCCTATTAAAAAGAAATGCTACTTTAGATAAGATCTTTTGTTTTGATGGGTCCCTTAACTGACGTAACAGTACTTATATATATATGAATTTGAACTGCAATTTTTTTTTATAGAAAATTAGAAATGGTAATAGAATAGAAGCATGCGCACGCACGCGTTTTCCTGTAAAAGTCAGTGATTATTATTGTGAAATTTATGCATTAAGTTATGGTTGATGAAGGGAACCCAAGTTCAAATTTAATTTGTCATTGAGATTACTACTCACGAATGACGATCGAGTAGGCTTTTTATTTTGAATTACACAAGCCAAGTGACGGGTTACTTTTTCTGTTTAGTATTTGGGAAAGCTAGAGAGTGATGTATATTATGATATCATATTGGAATTTTCAAGTATACTGATGTATCGGTATACCTATAATCTGTAACCGTTGATTTTGATTTATATATATTTTTTATTTTCTTTTAATTAAGATCAACGTTTACATATTATAGGTATACATATTATAGGTATAGGTATACGGTATACTTCAAACTTTTCTTATCATATTATCATATAGTACGAGAGAGGCACATCTTTAATGCTTTATTCTGCGTTAGATTCCAGCTTTTTCCTACGGTCTTATCGGAGTAAAGATGTGTTTATCAGAGAGAGAGAGTAACATGCATGCTAATGCTTTTGTTTAATTTCATGGGACAACATTCATGCAATAAAGCTAAAAATGAATATGGTATGTAATTTCATTGTAGTTTCTGTAGGGAATAAAGGAGCATGTTGATTAGGATGAGAAGACAAGAATAAACTTTTTAGGTTGTTTCATTTTCTTTTTCTCTTTTTGGTTGGCTCTGTAATCTGTATGTATAACTCCTACCTTCGCTCACTCTATATATATGTATATATACTAGTATCCATGGATCTATTATACGATATGTGTGTGTAGCAGTATATCTTCGTGGGAGATTTTGGATGCCTTTGAAGGGAGCACAAGTGTTAGAGAAGTAGTGGTCATGGGGCAGTTTGGCTGGTGTGGCAAAGATTTGGTCCCATAAACAAGTTGCAGGAGGAATGTTCGTACTCCTACTGCACTCTCACCTTTCTCAGATTCTTCCACAACCACAAGGGCCCCATCACCATGCTATGTATGGATTTCCCTCCTTCAATGCTTGTTTGTTCATCCTTTCTAGATTCTACAATGCCTAGTGCAACAGACACTGGAGCAGAGCAGTAAGCAGAGGTCAGATCCGCAAATCGGGTTGTGCTTCAGGGCTCGGGCAGGCAATGCAAGTAGGCAAGGTTAAAGCAACTGGAAATAGAGGATTTGTATTGTATTAGAAAACAGAAGCAACCGTTCGGCCACCAACTCACCAATTGCATTTATTTCACATCAATAATGATTTAACTTGCATATGGACTAATGACCCATGACCATGAGGGTATGTACACCAGAACTACAAACAACCTGTAACACGACAATGGAGGAATCTTCCCTCCCTATCTTTCATACTATGCATACTCTCTCATTTAACACAATTGCACCGACTTTGTTGGTAAGTATCCAACTTCACTTATTTCCACGACCTTCTTCTGTACACGTCCGTGTCAAGCTGGCTTGCTGACTTAGCAAGCACGTGACTCAGAAACCGGCAACCACCTCGCCATGGGTACACTATTTCCAGATGCCTTTAAGGATGCAAACAGACAAGATAGTCTTGATATCATGGGATTAGTCTTTCGCACTTTAGAAGCAATAGCCAGCTCCATACCAGCATTACCAGTGCTTTGATAGCCTTCAAGATCAGCTTTGGTTATAAGAACCGCATCCCATGAGGGCGAGCGTGCTAAAGAACAAGGTCTGCGCTTGCTATAGTTTTGAACGGCCTGCTCACAATACATGCAAAGATTATTAAAAATTGAACGTCAATTATGTAAAAATGAATGTCATGAAGAGGTACCATAAGCAAAACAAAGCATTACAATCATCATACCACCAGCCTTCACAAGGGCAGGGGACAAAATGACCAACCTAACTGCATCATTCATACCTTCCATTGCGATGGTGCTAGCAGCACTCTGGGTCTTCGAGACCGCACATATTCCAGGGCAGCAGCAGGGGTCATGTGCTTGTATTCAATCTACAAAACATAAGTTCATTACATGGCAACCAATTAGCACTTGAAGCTTCAGCTGATGCCACCTCACATCACAAATTTAAGATAGTTTATACAATCACCAGATAGCAAAGCACAATTGTTGTACTCCTCCCACGCCCAGCTTTACAGTGAACATAAGTAGTTTTACCACAAGTTACATTCTCTGTAACCAAAATACAAAAAGGTGAGGCGAAGTTACATACATTGCATCCACAAAAACAGACACACATACAATGGTAGATGCATTAGACCTCCAAGCTCACTCTTCCAAAATTAAATTTCAAAGACAAAAGAAAACCCACGGTGAATAAACTGCACAGCCTGGCTGATATCTGCACAGGAGGGGGCAAAGAGATAATCCCTTGTGGGAATTACCAAATGATCAATTCCATGAGCCTGAAAACAAATCAAACAAATAAACCCAGAATATCAGAAATAGTCCTAGCCTGAAACAACTATATTGCATATGTATAAGCTTATTTATGAAAATTCAATAACTCGTTATTCCTAATCCTAAGTATGAATGAAACATGCACACCCACATCCTAGATTTGAAGGCTTACATGATACAAGGATGATGGCACCAAAGTTTCATAAGGCTCATTAAGAGTAATTACAGCGCCAACGCCAAGCTGCTTCAAGCGAGGAACATCTTTGGGGAATGGGACTGCGCCCAGCAACAAAAACTGGAAACAACAACAAACACAATTCAGTTAAAAACGCAGAAAAAGCAGCAAGAACGAACGAAAAAAGAAAGGGAAAGAAAGAGAGTAAAAAAAGAAAACCTCATCAACTTGATCCCACCACCTGAACTCGGTTTCAATCTTGTTGCGAAGCACATTATACAAGAGTGTAGGGTAAAAGAGGACCCGCGCAAATGCTCCAACCAATGCTCTCTTTGAATCAACCCTCACAATCTGCATCATCTTCCCCTTCTCTTCATCCCAACTACTCACCGTATCCTCCAATTCCTCGATCTTCATACCACTCAGCACTTTAAACCCCGAAACCCTAGAACCAAAAGGGCGATCAAACTCTGAAACAAAACCTCAATTTCAGGATTGTTACACGAGAACATATTAATTGTTATCAGGTAAATGAAGGAAAATTGAAAAAATAGAAAGAGTGAATGTTAAATTACCACCAAAATAGGGAAAGGAGGAAAACAATAAGAATAGAAGATTGATGAAATCTAAGTAGCAAGAAATGAAATCGATGGACGAAGGAGAAGCGAGAGTGGGAGGGAGTGGAATTCAGAGCGTTGAGATGATTGTGATTAAAATACTAACCAGGCCTTGATAATGCCCGCTCCTGAACTTAATCTCGATTTACCAAGTTAGCCTTTCTGTCAATGGGATGACCAAAAAATTAATGGAATGATGTGGATAAACGGATTCAATCCAGCCCCTGATAAAATTAATTTTTCTCTTCCTCTTTCTTGCAAAACTCTTTCTTGTACTATGTAATTATGCAAAAGTGCAAAACCCTAATCTTCTCCATTCAAAAAATTCGTTAATGAAGCTTGATAGCAAAGAAGATGAAGCTGCTAACAATGGAGTATAAATAATAAATGAAAGATATAAACAAATAAAAGTAGTGGGTGCATGATGAACAAAACTGAAAAAGTGGGTGTATGGTGGTGGAAAATGAACAAATGAAAGAGGAGGACAAATGAAAGTGGTGGAGTATATATCTTTAAAATTCCTTCTTGAATGCTCTCTATGGCTCATGGTGGTGGAGATGAACAAATAGAAGAGAAAAATTTGAAGTAATTAAAGTTCATCAATGAGGAAGAAAGAAAAAATTATCAGGGCTAAGTAGAAGGAAGAAGATGAAAAAATTATCCGAGGCTGGACGGAAGAAAGAAGATAAAAAAAAATTATCAGGGTCGGTTCAGGTCAATAGAGGAAGATGAATAAATTATCAGGGATCGGGCCGGGTGGAAGGAAAAAGATGATAATTATCAAGGGTCGGGTAGTCTATCCTACATGTCACTTAACGGTAAGATCATCATTTAACGTGCCACGTATGCAAGCTCCGTTAAAGAAAACTCACTGAAGGGCTAAATTGTCAAACATCCACAAAAATCAAGGGCCGGGATGGATATTTTTTTTTAATAGGGGTCTCGTGGTCCGTAGTGTATTTTGTCAGGGCCAGGTAGGTTGCGCACTCGATGATTGTTAACAAAAAGCAGTGACAAGCTGACAAGAATGCCCTCGTAATTTATTTTTATTACGGAAAAAGGCATTCTCTTGCTTCAAAACTTCACAAGATGGTGTTTTTAGTTTGGGGAAGGGTAACAATGTCAATTATTAATGCGACACTATCTTAGTGAAATAAAATTAAAAAAAAAATCAAATCTCAAAACTAATCCCTGTTTATATATTGTATAATTAATTTCATAGTTGATTTTTAGTAGATATGTTATATAGTTGAAGATTACATAGAAATGGATTAAGTTTTTCTAAAGTTATTAATATTTTTTTAAAAAAATAATACTTTAATCGTTTTTAAATTAATAAAATAAAATTTATAAATAATAAAAATTATAAATTAAAAGTGATTAAAATATTAATTTATTTAGTTTACAAATTCATGATTTTTTTCCAAAGTAAGACAAAAAAAGCCGGTACAAGATATGTTATTGGGCCCATGTAAACAGTTGCACCCCATGGGCCGAAAAAGAAGGAGGGCGCGTTCATAAGTTTTACATTTTTCTTATTATTTTTGGCATTCAGTTCACCCTGACTAATGCTGTAATAATCACGGCCCCGAAAAAAAAAATGATGCTGTAATAATGGATATCTATCATAGATACTTCAGTCTTCATACTAAGTTTGCTAAGGTTATTCGATTATTATATCTTGCCATGGCAATATCATGAGAGTAAATAATAAGAAGAGGTGTCTGGTGTGTAATAATGTTTGTTAAGGCAGAAGAGTAGTATGAGATACTAAGACACACACAGGGAGTAAGGAAGTTTCCTATATCATCTAACAAATTTATATCCGAGTTGTCCACATTTGATTTGAGATCCAATGACATGAATGTCCAAGCATGTTTCAAGTTCAACAGCAGAGGAAGGATACCTAGCTAGAGCTACTATGGAATGGAACACTCTTATTTACCATATGCATGTGGATTGTGGGGTGCGGTCCAATTTCAGATTGGCCTTATACCAACAACTTTATTTGTCACAATCTCTCTCCCTAAATTAACGCTATCCCTTACAATTATTTATTCTTTTTCCCGCCCACTCCATCAACACAATAATAAGAACCAGATATTATATTATTGTTTCAATCAGTTCAGCCTACCATCCAATTCATCTTACTAGAAGGGTATGTTTATTTAACTAAATTATGGATGAGTAAAGTCTTTTTTAGCTAAATGTTGTTGCTCTATACGAATTACCCCAGCACAGTTTCTCATACAAAATATGCACACAATTAAGATGATAAAAAGGAGAAAGAAAATTGTTTGACAGACGTTTTTATGCATTATATTTAACACATACATACACATACACTGTTAAGTGATAGATTATTTTCTTTTTTTATATAATGACAGCTAGTTAGAATAAATATTCATAGAGATAGTCCGTTAGAATTGTAAAGCTGGCACGTTGCCATTGGTTAATTTAAATTTAGAATTGTTTATATGTAGTATATATGCTATTCTTCTATAATTGTATATTTTGAGATTCACCATTTTTCAATGATAAAGTTAATCCTTTAATTTTATTTTCTCTCCTTCGTCTTCTCTTCATTCGAATGATGGTTGCAATTTGCTCAAGCCCATATCGTTAACATGTGCGGTGAGCCTTTAGATATAATGTGTGTTGGGAGCACATATTCATAATTAAAATTGAAAAAAAAAATGTTTGAAGTATTTGCCATCCAATGGAAAGGTTAGAGATATCGTGTAAGAAAAGAAAAGGGTAATTAAGGATATAATAAGCGTACTATATTTTCCGTGAAGTCCTAATCCAACAATGATACTAGCACATATATATGCTGGACAGCAATAATAATAAGGGTGACTAGACGTAAAAGCGAAGCAATTATCAACACATTTATTCGTAGCAACTAACTGATCAATGAGGCCTCTAAGATAGATGGGACCTTAATCAAAACCCCATCCATGTTATAACAATTATTGCACAAGGAAAGGAGAGTGCCCACACCACCACTCCTTACTCCTTAACCTATTTCTCAAGGCACATGCATGATGCATCCTCTCTAATAATAATATGTCATCTCAGGATCTCCAAACCACACAAATTAATAAATTACTTAAACTCCACACATAAACAACCCTTAATTATCACAATTTTTACCAAGTGTATGTCACTCTCGAACATGGTGTATGTTTAATTTTCTTCAAGTAAGGTTTTTTAATCGGAATACCTAATTTAAGTACATTCATTTAGACTCCACCAATCCCCTCGTGTATATATAATAGTGCTGTTTTGTGGGGGTGGGTTGTTGGCTGTGCTTTATGAAAATTATTCAACTACTACCAACAGGAACTTCCATTCCATCACCTCATGACCTACAGCCATGGAACTTCCATTGGGAACTAGTAGTGCAGCCTCTTTTCATGGTTGTTTTCACACCAATTAGCTCATTATTATTCTTTCTAAGAATGATTGATTTTCAGACCATGCTCCCACTAATTTTTGTTGAACTGCATGTGGATATTGCAGTAGGTCATCAATATAAACTTGAAACATATATAGATTACTATATTACTACCTACTCCTCTAATTAATTTGGAAATTTAACCAAGGTGAAGAAACAAAGTATATCTAGTCCAACTCAAAAAAATTCACCTTGAGACACACGAATGCATGATGTTTAGTAATATATATTGTTTTTGTATTTTGTTTAAGAAAGATATATTGGTTGGATGAAGTTGCATTGAGCTTTGAAATGATTAATGCGCGGCTGCTATGTTTGGTCTGCAATAGTACAATAAAATAATTATGTTAAAGAGCAGGGCTTGAAATTACAGAAAGAGACAAGTTTTGAGAAGCATGAGCTATATAGCCTATAACTGTAAGTCTATAACCTACCATCCAGCTATCCATTAATCGGAACATGAATTCCATCTAATGTATACAGTACTTGTGTTTGGAGCAAGTAACAGTAGGTATTGTAAATAGTAAATAGTTTCTATCTCCTACACCCAAACCCAAACCCAGGTACTCATTCATGTATGCTTCATTACTACCCAGTAATAATGAAGGTGTTGTATGTAAAGTGCTCAAGGGTCTCAAAAAAAAGGACCTAACCGACCTACCTCTACACGCGTCTCTTTCAATGCAACTTTAATATACAAGTCCTAATCATCCACTTCAGCTAACAGTAAACAACACCTCAGCCTGTTATACTATTTATTAAAGAACCATCCAATCCAATTAAGAAGAAAGAAGAAGAGAGAGAGAGATATTTGTCCCAAAGTAGTAGGAGAAAATGGTGAATGCAAGAGTTAAGAGCACTTAACAGTTAACCCCACCACCATCAATGAATGTAGCAACTGTACTCACTTTCTATTTGGACTAACTTACAAGTTACAACCCACCTTCCATTCCATCACTATCTCCTCTGCTCTCTCAAACATGTTACCCAACAATACCTGCCTTCTCACTTTCCTTATCCTCCTCCTCACTACCATCCATTTAGCAGAACCCACTAGTGTCTCTGTTGGTGTCGGTGTTGGTGTTGGAGTAGGCGTTGCCATTGGCAATGGTGGTCCACCTTCAGAGCCTCCCTCATCAAAGTTGGACACTGCCTACAAAGCTCTGCAGGCATGGAAATCAGCCATCACTGATGATCCTCTCAAGCTTCTAGATACATGGGTTGGTCCTAATGTATGCTCATACCAAGGAGTCTTCTGTTCACCTCCTCATGACGATGAAATCTCTTCTCTTTCAACATCCACTGTCACTGCCACAGTTGTAGTTGCAGGAATCGACCTCAACCATGCAAATCTCAAAGGAACTCTCGTCAAAGAACTCTCTATACTCGTTGACATGTCACTTCTTCACCTCAACAGTAACAGGTTCACCGGCACAGTTCCTGACACATTCAAAGACCTTGTTTCTCTAGAAGAACTGGACCTCAGCAACAACCAAC
Source organism: Stylosanthes scabra (assembly GCA_036250425.1). Classification (NCBI taxonomy): domain Eukaryota; kingdom Viridiplantae; phylum Streptophyta; class Magnoliopsida; order Fabales; family Fabaceae; genus Stylosanthes; species Stylosanthes scabra. The sequence goes on along the minus strand of JASCZI010151055.1, from coordinate 132,752 downwards.
TCTCTGGTCCATTCCCCATTGTCACTCTCTACATGCCAAGCCTCCTTTACTTGGACCTCAGATTCAACTCATTCTCAGGTCAACTCCCTGATGAACTCTTCAACAGGAAGCTGGATGCCATATTCCTCAACAACAACCAATTCCAAGGTGAGATCCCTGAGACCATGGGGAATTCACCTGCATCAGTGATCAATCTGGCTAACAACAAGCTCAGTGGGAACATTCCATCAAGCTTCGGAATCATGGGAAATAAGCTAAAAGAGGTTCTGCTCCTCAACAACGAGCTAACAGGTTGCATCCCAGAAGGGGTGGGTCTGTTTGATGAACTTGAAGTGTTTGATGTGAGCTTCAATTCACTGATGGGGCACTTGCCAGACACAATATCATGCTTGCAAGACATCGAGGTTCTGAATTTGGGACACAACAAGCTCTCAGGAGACTTATCTGATGTGATCTGCTCCTTGACAAGTTTGGTGAACCTGACCGTTGCTTACAACTTTTTCTCTGGTTTTAGCCAGCAATGCAGCAGGCTTTTCAACATTGGCTTTGATTTCTCAGGGAACTGCATTCCTGGTAGGGACATGCAGAGACCTCAACCAGAGTGCTCTGTCATTCCAGGTGGCACCCTCAATTGCTTTAGAATCCCTACTCCAAGGCCTCTTGTTTGTGCTTCTTTGCCTTCAATCATCTTCTCTAATAATATGCAATCATCCTCACACCATACTTCTTCTTCTTCTTCTTCTTCAAATCCTTGATTCATTCAATTACAGGCTGCTTATGGATTTTTCAATTAATTTAATTCCAAAACCTGCTAATTTTATTATTCCATGGACGATAATTCACTAGTATACAGATAAATATATTATTTGATATTATATTAGTAAAGTTTTCTTGATTTTGAGGTTAGACAGAGTTATGAATTAAATATGGTTCCTAGTCTATGATGGTGTTACCAAACAGGATAATTGATGTTGCTTTGATGTGGTTGGTTCAATGTGTACAAGTCTCGCGGGTTCTTGAGATTATTCTTTTCAGCTTCAATTCAATTCATTCACTCCCACATGACACTGCCCCCCCCACTTGATTGCTCTGTTTATGATGCTGCTTTAGGGTATTACTCGTCACATGGTTAAATTTCTAAGGATTGGACTATCTCAATGTCAATTCAATCATATAAATGCAGGGTTGTTACACAATAATTAATGCTGGGAAAAGTCAGAATAGGTTTACACTTTACACTAACAGCTTAATTAGGCCTTTTTTCTACTATGTTCGGTTGGGTGATTGGTGAAAACTAAATAAAGTTAAAGGAGTTAATCTTATATTATATTATGTCTAACATGAACCTCACACCAAACCTTGATCATTAACAATATAATTCAGAAGTCCCTTCCTCACAGGCATAGTTCTGCCATAAAGGATTGAGTTGGAGTGAAATGAACTTTTTACAATATGAAGAATTTTGATGTTATTCGGAGACTTGTAAGTATATAGCAGGACCATTTTCAATGAATGAAACTTATTATTACTATATTCAGAGTTTCAGACAAATTTGAGGGAATAAAGTTGTTGCTAAATGTCTGATTAACAATTCGAATTCCCATGTAGTATACCCAGATTGGTTTTGCGATTTGCGACCTCGTAGCAGTTTCTTTGATAACAACGTATGATTTTTAAATAAAATTTTGGTTATTTTCTGACGTGTTTTTGAAAAAGACAAGTATATATTGTCTTGTTTTTTTCTGTCAAACTAGTACATCCCTTGGGAAAATGAAGAGACACTGCTAGTGATTTCACTGCAAACGTGACCCCATGCATGCAGCTTGCTTATAAATACAGAAATACTGTTTGGCTACTCGTTTGCACTTTGTATTCACATATAAGAAGACATTGAATGTCACAATCATTAAACATTTGGAATGTGTACTGTTACCAGAAATTGAATATAAACGGACATTTGTATTTGATACTTTCTGTACAATTTTAGACAGAGTGCAGTTTCAGCTCTCAAAAAACAACAAGTACCCTAATGTAAGCTGTTAACAACACCCAACCCAGAAACTAGAAGGAATCAATCGAATTTCAAAGCCTAATAAGAACCTAAACAAACCAAATCAGCTGAAGCTTAAAGCACTCCAACATGAAGGCAAAAAGAATGTTGCAAAACAATTGGCTGAAAGAATCACTAGCTAAAAACTAAAATGGATTGCAGCAACAAAACCAATGGAATTCAGTTGTTTGAAGAAAGCTATAAGAAGGAGGAATCTTGGGCATGATGACAGAGTTCTTTTCTGAGTTTATGTGAGAAGAGGCTGCAGGCATCCATGCTAAGATCAATGGCAGCAGAGAGAGCAATGAACAAAGCAGCATCAGGCATGCATTTCACATGGTGTGCCCCAACTTGCACAACAGGCTTGCTTACTTTGCCTTCACCATCCACACTTGAACTCATCACGAAGCCGTCCCCCGGTAACCTCGAACCCAAGCCAGAGTCCTTCATCACTTTGTAATCAATGCAGAATTGGCCACCTTTTTTGACACTCATTGTGCCCTCAGCAATGGGGACTCCATTGGCAGGTCCATTCGCTGAGAAGAGCTCAACCTTGTAGCCCAAGCCATCCACAGGGCCTCTTTCTCGCCACGCCTCCAGACGAGCCCATGGCTTCCAGCCACTGACCGAGGCGCCATTAGGGCGGAGGATGAGCCAGGCACCAGGGTTGGACCGCGACACGCGGTCCGAGCCAGGGGAAGGGACAAATGGAGTGATCATAGAAGCTGCAGCGACTGGTGAGCCAGAGAGATCGTGAATAGTGACCATCCAACCCTTCCTGTCCTTACTATGACGTTCTCTATCGCCGGTTAAGGATCTTCTCCATGTACGGGGATTATTGCTGTTAAAATCCGAGGGAAGAGACCTGAATTTTCCAATAAGACAAAAAAGAAAATATCATGAGTTAAAGTAATAGGCAAGTAAGCATACAGATTAATTAAATTAAATACATGAAGCAACATTATGAAGAGAACGTAGTACGTAACCCACTTATTAATTGATTGACCTTCCACAGAAATAATTATGTAGTTTCCAATTCTATATGAAGAGTGGACTTGGTGATGTGCGGTAATTAGGAAAAGGTGGGCATGAAGATCTTTGATTAAATTAAAATAAGGGATATTGTTGTTAATTTGTTATAGAGAGGGGAGACATTTAGTCTTCACTACTAATCGGCTTTATTATTTCGTGATCCATAAGTTAATGAGACGCGTAATAAGCAACTAGCAAAGCTTGATGGAAAATAATGGAAATGAGACGTGAACAAGGACGGGTGCCATGTGAGTATAGAGTATAGAGATGAATATGGACAACTAAATGCCACCCCGGCCACGTGCCTAATCCTTAATTAATTTTTGCATGAGGAGAAGAGTATGAGAATTGGATAGAAGCAGAACCTGGATCTGTAGTTGCGATCGCAACTGAACTTGCAACTGAAAACGGGTTGCCTCATGTTCCCCTGAATCTGGAAAACCACCGGGCTGCACTCCGGTTCACCCCCGAACTCGAACACGAACCGGGGGTCCGGTTCACACCGCACAACCACGTGAAGCCGGGCCCATGCCTTGCTCTCCGCTCCTCCATGCCTATTCTTACTGAGCTTCAGCCAACCAGTGTGGAACGTGATGGGGCCAGACAGTGCACTGGAAAGGTCAACGGTGAGCACGACGCGTCCGACGAGCTTGGCAGCGCTGATGAGTCCGCAGGTGTGGGCCATGCGGCCGTTGTAGACGGAGATGGTGATTGGGAGGGGCTTGGCAGAAAGGCGGCGGAGGGAGGCGGAGTCGAGGTGGAAGGCGGGGGCGGAGGTGGTGGTTTCGGGGGTGGTTGAGTTGTAAGAGAGAGGGAGGAGGGCGGTTTTGGAAGGGAGAGAGTTGGGGTGAATGGTGCAGAAGCAAGGGGTGGTCTCAGGGTGGATGCCGGAGAGGGGTGTGGGTTTGGTGGGAGAAGGAAGCTTGAGAGCGAGTGAGTGAATGGTGAGGCGTAAGAATGGAGAGGGATCCATTGGATTCTGTTTCTTGATTGGTGTATGCCTTGTTAATTACTTGTTAGTTGTAGATATAGATATATAGAAGAGTAAGAGTAGCATGAGAATTAGAGTTGACGGGTTTTGAAAATAATTAAGCAATGGCGGTGGGGGCCTTACACCCAACAAGTAATCCCTATTATGCCACCATGGGAGGCAACCATGTCTCTCTTTCCATTCTTATATATAATTCCCTCCATAAATCTTACATAACCAGTAGATTTTATTAAACTTAATAGTATATTTAGCTCATCATCCTTTTATCCTAAGTCCTGCTCTCTAAATACACAGGCAGAAGACTCTTATGTCATGTAATTAGTAAAATTTATTTATTTTTCTTAATTTTTAATCAATTAATATGTGTTTCTTTATTATCTTTTACCATCAATCCAATTTTAATAAGCGTTTTTCACTAGGATAATTAAATGATAGCAAATAATAATAATATCATTTCTCTAAGTATAATTCTTTTACCCTAAATTGACAAATAAATGAATAATAGATAAACATAATTAAAAAAAACTATTTAATATAATATTTATAATTTCATATATATATAGAAATTCTTACCAGCCAACATATTTTAGAGCATAATGATGGTAGATGAGTTACTAATAATAACTTATTATTTCATGTGTGATCATTTTTATTCTGTTTGGATAATAATAATTTATGATTAATTTTTTTTATTTTAAATAATAATCTAATTATTGATTCTCTAAAAATTCCATTATATTAATTCTATAACATTGTTGATATATATATATATATATAACATTTTAATTACACACTTATAATATCTAATATAATATATTTATTCGTTCTGACAATAATTAATAAATGATTATTGCTACATAACCAATAAAACACCTTAATAAAAAAATATAAATAAAAAGTCTCACACAAAAAAAAATTGATTAATAATGCTTTACTTTAATATATATATAAATAAATGATAAAATAGATAAATTAGCTAACATAACTTTTCACCACTAATTATATGGCTCCCTTAGCTAGCCTCTTGCCATCGAGAGAGTCTCCCACCATTCATGGTTAGTTCGTCGTTCCACTTCAAACTTCAAACCAATTACTTAACCTTTCCCAGCTGCTGACCCTTCTGCCTTTCCCCACGCGCCCTATAACATAATGCCACCTCTATTCATTCATCTCGTTAATCATTCTCAATTACAACTACTGCTGCTTCCGAAACATGCATATGCCAGTAGGCAGTAGCACATATTATTATTAACAAACTCATGATGATGTATGTAGTGAATAATTGGTTTAATTGTATATAAACTGATCCTACCATTCAAGGTTCTGCTTGTGGGGTTATTTTGCTGCAACCAATATATATGCCTCATCGCTTTGCTTTCTTAAACCATTGATTTTCCTCTTAGTTAGCTTCTTTCTTATTCAAACTCTTTCGTACAATCAACTAATCAAATTTTGTATTAGGTGTTACTACAAAACCAACACAATTCATACCTTTTTTACCTTTAATCAACAATCTTCAAAGTGTGACATTGAAGAAACACAAGATAATAATTTTTTGACAATTTAGTTATTGTAATTAATTGCGGGAGAATAAAACAAAAGTTTAATTTATAGAGTATATATATGTGAATCCTAAGGCAAGTATATATGGAGACGATATAATAATGTATCCTATCTCCGATGCAGCAACAAATTTGCCCTGCACTAAATTAAAGTGGCCTGGCAATGGCAATAATAATACTCCTCCGGAATTATTATATATTAACATAAATACTGTTGCTATAATTAGTTGTATGCATTTAAATGGTTACTAAATAATAATAATTAAAGTCTTAGATCCGGTAAGCATTCTCTATTAGAAGAAGCTAAGCAACTAGAATAGGTCAGAAATTCCAAGCATGGAATAATTAATAAGTTTGCCTCTCTACCTGTATGTTTATGATGAAAGTGATTTTATTTGTTGCCAGTGCCAGCTTCAAGTATGGAAAAGAAACGAGGTTGGTAGGCATACAGATACATACAGGACTATTAATAAGGTTGTAATTTTTATATTTTGTTTCAAGATTATTGGTATATGGACAGTAGTATGGTCCAACGAAGCACATCTCCGTGGACCAACCCTGGTTTTGATTTGCTTTGATTTGCCTTCTGTGCTGTATCTATTATATATTCCCATTTCCTTTAATCATTGACCTTATTAGCTTTCCCTGCCAGTGGAACTGAATCCATTGCAACTTGCAAGCACGCATAACACCAACCTACTGCATTATTGTGGTGGTTAATTAAACCATGATTAGTTCTCGTTTTGTAATTTAGGACCCTCCATTATTACACGCCATGTATAATGTGAATTGCATTCTAGGCGATTATTATGCACGCCATGACTTAATCAAGACGTCACTCGCTAAATTCCCTTAATTTTTTTTTTGGTGTCTACTAAATTCCCTTAATTAATCACAATAACTAAATTTGCGGATTAGTTATGTTGAAGGTGAAGCCAGCTATAGAATTGGCCTCAACATTAACTGTTTGAAGTTCTGGAAATTTTTCATTATTTTGCAATTTATACACACGGTATAACACTATAACACGATATAACAATTTTTTTGGTTATTTAAGGAACTATTCTTTAAAAAACCAATAAAATTTTTAAAGAAAAATATTTCTTATTAACTGAAAAATATTTCTTATTCACTAAAGAAAAGAAGAAGAAAGAAGTAGACGAGTAAAATTTTTAACTGAAAAATATTTCTTATTAACTGAAAAGAAATTGATAAAAAAGATTTGAACCAATATAGTTTTTTAGTTAACAATTAGTCAGCATTCTATTTTCTAATTTATTTTTTAATCTTTGATTATTTATTATTTTGTTTGACTCAAAAAATTTGTTCCATGCTAAAACATGAATCGTGATTCTTCTAAATAAAAATTATACAATTAGTACATATAACTTTAGTAAAATTGAAGTTTAAACCAAAAATTGCAAATTTAATTTACTAAAGCTATAGGACCAACTGTATAACCTAAAGTTAAAATAACCAAAAAAATTTACTTGTTATAACTGTATCACAATTTGCTAATTTCTTTCCATGCACGATGCACCTTTTTTTTTTTTTGGTTTTTTTTTTTGGCATTACCATCACTCTTTCAGATTTTCCTATTGTCTTTGTTAAAAAAAGATGGATTTATTTGTTTTTCAACAAACAGTTTTTTTTTCCGGCGTTAGGTATTCTTTTTGTTACCAAGAGAAAAAAAATAGACACTTGATTGGGCCTACCTGGGCCTTAAGTGGGTTTAGCACGTGTGGAAACAGAAGCTTCTGGGTCCGTCGGAGATGGTTTCAGACGGAGAGATCTGAATTCGGAATTCTGAATTTTGCAGTAGGGTTTGGGTTTTTGTTTCCACTATCTCTCTCGATCCTTACAGCTAGCAATGTCTTCTCCCGCTGAGTAATTTTCTCTTCTTCTTCTCCTTCTTCCTTAATTATTGTTTTCCAGAACTATCATTGAGTAGCTGAACTAGTAGTGACACCGGAATTTTCCATTTATTATTGCACTTGGACGATTATATATGCAATTTTGATCGGCAATTGTTCCTTTCAGTTTGTTTATCTAATTAAATTGAATGGTTCGATTCATCTTTTCAGGTGGTATCACTCGCTTCCACCCATAAGCAAAGCTTATGGCACTGCTTGCGTGTTCGCTACTGCAGCTTATCATCTCGGATTGTATCATCTGCCTCACATTGCGTTAGTATACGAATACGTCTTCTATAGATTTCAGGTCACAATTCCATTCCATCGTTTTTAATTGTGAAATTGGAATATGCTGTTGTTGCATTCATGGCTTTGACGTCTAGAAAATGTAATCAATACCACCTCTGCCTCATGGTTATCTTGTTTTTGTTCCGATACATGTGGAGAAAGAGGTTTGGCATTGGTGCTGCAGTCCATTATTGTATTAGGTAGCAAGAGTTTGAGATGAGAACAAGAAAACTGCATTGATATGCGGGTTGGTCAATAAGTAGTCCAGTTGGAGTCTTACCACTGAAGTTGATAAGCAACTTCATTTTACTGAATTCTAACATGCTTCTGAGATGCTGATCCGATAACTTTATTGTTTTCCTTCACTACTAGAATTGAACTATTTAATGAATCTTGTGTAACATCACATTTTTGCAGGTCTGGAGGTTGGTCACAAACTTCTTTTTCCTTGGACCGTTCTCTATCAATTTTGGGATTCGACTCTTAATGATGTAAGTAGTTAAATAATTTGGTTCAATGGTTTATACTTTCAAGTATAGAACAAGTAGTTTTTCAGGTTACTAAAACTAGGTAATTTAATCTCATATTAAAATATGAAATAATACCATAATCTACAGAGCAAGGTATGGTGTCCAACTTGAGAAGGGACCATTTGAAAGGCGGACTGCTGATTTCTTGTGGATGATGATATTCGGAGCCTTGGTGCTATTGGTATGTGGATGTTTTATGTATCTTTTTTATTTTTTTGCTACATGTGATGATGTTTTAGCTTGAAAATTGAAAGTGCTTGCAGCTTTATTTTGTAGAAGATATAACATAAAGCTATTAAAAGAAAAGATGACAAACTATGATTGATCTAATATTATTATTTTTATCTGTCTTCCACATATTAGTCACTCGGTCCCCTGTTAAAGGATAAACTATGCATGATCTGGCCTTAACAAGTAAGGAAGAAATGATTCTAATTGTTTGGAAATGGCCAGTGTTAAGTGAAACATGGGTAGGAATTTTACAATATGACATTAGGTAATTGATGGTTGGAGATGTATTGAAGACTAGGGATCAGAGGTCAGAGATGCTGAACCATGTTGGATAGGCTTTTAAATGAAGGCTTGTACTTGCTATTCAAAAGTACAATAACAATATTTTTTAGTGGAAAGGGGAATTGGAGTTCATGAAAACCTTTAGGAAAAGTAAATTTTAGTGAAATGATAATTATGAGAGTGCTGTCTTTGGTGCTCTAAGATGGTGAGTTTAATTGTTGTTAAAATTGTATAAGCTCCCTTCCCGATCTTACCTCCTTTGGACTCATTATTCTTTTTAATTTTTTCTCCTGTACAGGTTTTGTCTGCCATTCCCTTTCTTTGGGACCCTTTTTTGGCAGTATCACTTGTTTTTATGCTCGTTTATGTTTGGAGTAGAGAATTCCCAAATGCCCAAATCAACATATATGGACTTGTTCAACTCAAGGTATCTTTCAAATTTCAATCTTGAGTAATCTATATGTATCCTTGTCTTTTAACTCAGCGCTTAAGTGGAGCTGTATGAAAAATAATTAATGTCTAATCGGAATAATATCATTGAATTCTTTTCCAGGCTTTCTATCTTCCCTGGGCGATGCTTGCTTTGGACGTCTTATTTGGTTCCCCTCTTACAGCTGATCTGTTAGGTATCATTGCAGGACATCTGTACTATTTCTTGACAGTGCTGCATCCACTAGCAAGTGGGAAGTACATTTTAAAGACTCCAGCCTGGGTGTATCCTTTACGATCTTCTGTTGGCTAAGGTGTTAGGTGTTAAGCATATATTTTTCCATTTAAACCATTTTAAAATTTTAATTTTGGATTGATGCGATGCTTAATCAGTCTGATACTGCTATGAAAGCTGAAACCATCAAGTGGTGCCTAATCCCTCTTAACTCACTCACCTGCATTCCCATTAATAATGTTTACACACTCTCCCTTTCACACCAAAACATACTCTTAGTTCCTTATGTTGTCTCTGACATATAAGGTTAAGTCCTATAACATAGTTAATAATCTCCTTTGAATCTATTTTAACTTCCAAGACATGAAATGTTGGCACAATCTGTAAGCTTGTTTTTTGGGTTTTCTTAACTGTTATTTTTCAGACATAAATTGGTTGCTAGATGGAGAATAGGAGCACCAGTGGCACGGCCTACAAGCCGTGGC
>JASCZI010151055.1:70134-109239 GCA_036250425.1 Stylosanthes scabra | reverse complement strand
AAGGTAATATATATATATATATATATATATATATATATATATATATATAGTTTAATTTGGATTCTAATTGCTATAGTAATTGTGTTTGATGACTGATGAGATGTATGTGCAGGAGAGGGTTGTCGATGTTTTACCAAGGGAAAGCAGAATCTTTCAGTTGTTTAGAGAGGGTGCAGAGCATAGACATAGAAAATCTTGCTAAGAAAGGAAGTCGTAGCTATAGGAGTGGTTACAAAAACAACAAGTCATCTTCTTTGTACACAAGACCCAAGGCTACAATATCAAAGAAACTACCACCTTCAAGGAGAGGATCTTCTTTTGCTTCTCTAGTAACTAATAAGCAGACACTAGCTATTACTACTACTACTACTCTCCATTTCTGTACACAATAATTTTTAATTTCAAATCCATTCCAGATTTTGAATCCCACAATTTTATTGCTTTGGCTATTTCTGCCAGATAATAGTTATTACCTTGCTTTTTATTGGTGTTTTATTTTAGTAGTACTAGTACCACTCTCGTGATTGTTGAGAAAAGAAAGTAGCTGAAAAGGATAGGAGGTGGCAAATTGTTCGGCCCGAGTTTAATTTTGATGCATACATTGTGCAAAACATATACCCTAAATTCATATGCAACACGGTTATTTAATTATGTTTGCTTCAATAATAATAAAAAAAAACCATACAAAATCTAAAGAAGTCCTTTAAAATTAAACAATATCGCGAATTGATAGATGATAGATAACAAAAATTCAAATTTCTATTTGTAAAACTATTTAAATTAAAATTTGTATATGGAACCAAAATCAAATCAAATAAAATAAAGATATTTAGAAGGATGATATTTTTGGGTCCACTCAAATAGAAACTGAAAAAACGGCTTCGTAGAAATCAGCCTATAGAACGAAAAACAAAAGGAAAAGGAAAGGGCTTTGATGGGATTTTGTGAAGTGTGAAGATGATCCCAACGGAAACCCGCTTCTTCCAAGAAAACGGGATGTGGAAGAAATAGAAGAAGGTGTTTGAGAATGGGGAACAAGATCGCTCGGACGACGCAGGTGTCGGCGTCGGAGTACTACCTTCACGACCTGCCGTCCACGTACAATCTGGTGCTGAAGGAGGTCCTCGGACGGGGACGTTTCTTCAAGTCGATTCAATGCAAGCACGACGAAGGCCTCCTCCTCGTTAAGGTGTATTTCAAGCGCGGCCATTCCATCGATCTCTCCCCCTACGACCGCCGTCTCTCTCAGATCAACCACATTTTCCTCTCCATCGACCATCCTCACCTTTGGCCCTTTCAGGTCCCTTCTCCTTTTCCATACCTCTTTAACTCTAACTCTAACTCTAACTACTTACTATATTCATATCTGCTGCTCTCATCTTCTTTCAGTTTTGGCAAGAAACCGATAAAGCAGCATACCTTCTGAGGCAGTACTTTTTCCATAATTTGCATGATCGACTAAGCACTCGACCTTTTCTCAGTTTTATCGAGAAGAAATGGCTTGCTTTTCAGTTGCTTTTAGCTGTTAAGCAGAGCCACCATGAGGGGGTATGTCATGGTAAGTCTTTACATCATTAAGCAATCACAACTCAAGATAGGGCTTGGCTAAATGATGAATTGATTTGCATATTGTAGGTGATATTAAGTGCGAGAATGTGCTCATTACATCTTCCAATTGGCTTTACCTTGCTGACTTCGCATCTTTCAAGCCCACTTACATCCCCTATGATGACCCTTCAGATTTCTCTTTCTTTTTTGACACTGGTGGAAGAAGGCTCTGTTATCTAGCACCTGAGGTTGCCTCCTTTTCCTTCTATTACTATATCTACTTCAGTTCTAGATATTCATTTGCCTTGTTTTATTAACTTGTGGCTACAATTGACATGTAAGTCAGATATTACATTGCATGTTTTCAAAATTACTGTATAACATTTCTGTGCTTTTCTCTTCGTTCTTTTTCTAAAAGATAATAATTTTGGTGGGATGCAACTGAATCTTGTTGAGCAAGAATTTTTATACTCCGGTTCTTATATTATCTAAAGTTCGTTGCTGTTTCACTGCACTAGCAATGTTCTTTTGTGTGTGCGTTTCAAGTGAATACTGCAATTAGTGAGGCACAATGTCTATTCTTCTATACTGCTATGCATGTCTTTTCTTAATGATCACTATTTACGTTTTCTATGTTTTGACCGTCAGAGGTTTTATGAACATGAAGGGGAGATGCAGATGCCACAAGATGCCCCTTTAGAGCCATCCATGGATATATTTGCTGTCGGGTTAGCACTCTACATCTTGAGAAAGGAAAGGAAAAAAAAGATTGGATCCTCCCTAATTTATTTATCATAAAAATATGACACCTCTAGATCTATTTTTTTTGTTGAATCAGTAATAACCAATGCTGCATTGTAGCCATACAGCTGACTTAATCACTGCCTTTTGTTTTGTATCTTTTCTGAGGTGCACACATCATTTTACTACTTCAGGTGTGTAATTGCAGAACTTTTTCTTGAAGGACAACCACTTTTTGAACTGTCTCAACTTCTTGCCTATCGCAGAGGGCAATATGATCCTAGCCAACATCTTGAGAAAGTACTCTCCCTATCTCCGAGTGTTGTGCCTCTGAGTTTATCTTTATTTGTCCTCCCATTAATAGGGGTTGCCCCCTGCCTGTACGCCTAACTGTCGCTTTTTTATGTTTGATAATGTATTTCCAATTAGTGCAGATACCGGATCCTGGAGTCCGTAAGATGATACAACATATGATTCAGTTAGAACCTGAGTTGCGGCTTTCTGCTGAAGGCTACCTAGAGGAATATGCTGCAGTTGTATTCCCAACATATTTTTCACCATTTTTTCACGATTTTTTCTGCTGCTGGAGTCCTCTCCAACCTGATATGAGGGTATTGGGATTTAAATAAATATTTTTGGATCATAATGATTTAATGCTTGTGGTAACTCACGTATCACTTTTTTCTGTTGTGATCAATGTGTCTAGATTTTGTTATGCCAAAGTGCTTTCCAGGAGATATTCAAACAAATGAACAATAATAACCATTCATCTGGACCCCAGCATGTGAAAGGAGATGCACCCAACTTTATATTTCCTGAAAATCTCCAAACTATGCAATCTTCTGGAGAGCTGCTTCAAGCTATCTCCAATGCATTTCAGGGAACTGATCACCCATTTCTGAAAAAGATCACTTTGAATGACTTGAGTTCATTGAAGTCTGAAGATGATAATCAATCAGATACATGTGAAATGCCTTTTTTACCGTTATCAAACAATATTATGAAATGTGAAGGCATGATTTTGATTACTTCTTTGCTCTGCTCCTGCCTGCGCAATATCAAGTTGCCTCACCTGAGGAGGGCAGCTGTACTCTTGTTGAAGGCTTCTGCCTTATACGTTGACGATGAAGACCGTTTGCAACGTGTTATCCCATATGTGATTGTAATGCTTTCAGATTCAGCTGCGATTGTGCGATGTGCTGCTTTAAAGACTTTGTGCGACATTCTGCCCTTAGTCCAAGATTTTCCACCAAGCGATGCAAAGATATTTCCTGAGTATATACTTCCAATGCTTTCTATGCTTCCTGATGATCCAGAGGAAAGTGTGAGAATATGTTATTCCAGAAACATAGCTAAGTTGGCACTAACTGGTTATGGATTCTTGATACACTCAATAAGGTTAAGCGAGGCAGGCGTCCTTGATGAATTGGGCTCACCCCAAAAACCATTAGTATCTTCTGCTCAGACCTCTGGAAAATTAAAGAGGAGGATAAAAACTGGTGTGCAACTTGAGAAGCTGAGGAAACCCATAGCCGAAGTTGTCCAGGAACTTGTTATGGGTCCAAAGCAAACACCAAATATTAGGCGAGCACTTCTTCAGGACATTGGCAGACTGGGCTGGTTCTTTGGTAGGAGACATAGTAACGACTTTCTGTTACCTCTCCTCCCTGCTTTCCTAAATGATCAGGATGAACAATTAAGGACAGTATTCTATGAAAAGCTTGTTTACGTCTGCTTTTTTGTGGGCCAAACAAGTGTAGAAAAATACCTATTGCCATACATTGAGCAGGCTTTAAGTGACAGAACAGAGGCTGTAATTGCTAAAGCCTTGGATTGTTTGACTATTCTATGCAGAAGTGGGTTCTTCCAGAAGAGGATACTGCTTGAAATGATAGAGCGCAGTTTTCCCTTATTAGGTTATCCCAGTGAATGGGTAAAACGATCAGCTGTTTCTTTTATTGCTGCTAGTAGTGAGACCTTGGGTACAGTAGATTCCTATGTTTTCCTTGCTCCTGTTATACGACCTTTCCTCCGTAGACAACCTGTAACACTTGCTTCAGAGCAAGCTCTTTTGTCATGTTTGCAACCTCCTGTCTCAAGACAGGTTTTTTATGAATTGTTGGAGAACTCAACGAGTTCAGACATGTTAGAAAGGCAGAGAAAAATATGGTATAATTCATCATCCCAATCTACACTCTGGGAAATAGATTTTCTGAAAAAGGGAATTGAGGGGTTGAACACACTGGACAATTGGGCTGACAAGCAACAAGGTCCTGGGGTTCAACAAGCTGTTGATACAAAGACCTTTTTGCATAGTGCTAGCAATATAGGGGGACATCATGATCTCCGTTCTTCAGATGTGTTACAATTTTCAGGACTTACATCACCATTTGGTAGTGGCATAAACAGTTTCATATACAACAAGTCATCAGAAGGGATACCTTTGTACTCTTTCAATGTGGACAGACTGTTAATGGGAATTCCTCCTCCAGCATCTGATTCTCCAATGCGAATGAATTCTCCTAGTCTCAGTTCATCTTCCATGCCTCATGTTAATCCTGCCAGCAATTCCTTCAATTTGGCTAGTTCAGTTCCAGCACCAAAGTTTGCTTCGGAATCTTTTAGCATCAATAGTGAACCTACACAGTTCTACAGAGTTGTACATGAGCCGGATGGCAAGGAAAATGAAACATGTGTTAATAGCACATTTCAAGATGCGAGACTGTCTAAAGCTAATTCAATTTCACTGGAAGATACAATAGCCCAAACTGATCCATCAGGATCTCCATGTCAAACATGCATTCCAGATACTGGCTGGAAGCTCCGTGGGGTGTTGGTTGCACACCTCCAGGAGCACAGTTCAGCTGTAAATGAAATAGCTATTTCCACTGATCATAGCTTATTTGTGAGTGCGTCTGATGACTCTACAGTCAAAATCTGGGATTCAAGAAAACTGGAAAAGGACATTGCTTTCAGGTCAAAGCTAACTTATCACCTGGGGGGAAGCCGAGCATTATGTGCAACAATGCTTTGGGGTTCTACACAAGTAATTGTTGGAGCTTCTGATGGACAGATTCATATGTTTTCTATTGATCATATATCTAAAGGTTTGGGAAATGTTGTTGAGAAGTATTCTGGTATTGCTGATATCACTAGAAAGGATATAAAGGAAGCTGCTATTCTCAGCCTTTTGAAGAGCCCAGTGGATAATCATGCAGTCATGTATAGCACCCAGAACGGTGGTATTCATATGTGGGATACTAGGTCAGAGTCCAATGTATGGAATCTAAAAGTTGTTCCAGAGGAGGGCTATGTTTCTTCTGTAGCTACAGGGCCCTGTGGCAATTGGGTTGTATCAGGGTCATCAAGGGGTGTCCTTACACTTTGGGATCTCAGGTTTCTTATTCCTGTGAACTCTTGGCAGTATTCTCCTGCTTGCCCTATAGAAAAGATTTCTCTCTTTCTTCCTCCTCCAAATGGCCCTCTTTCTTCGACTTTTAGGCCTCTTGTTTATGTTGCTGCTGGTTGCAATGAAGTTTCTCTTTGGAATGCGGAGAATGGCAGCTGTCACCAGGTAAGTTCTTTTACGGTTGGAGATAATGAGAGCAATATGACTAGAACAATCTCAATCCCGATAAATAAGATATCAAAGTTTAAACATCTGTTTGTCAGGAGAAGAACTTGTGATAATATTAACATTTCTCATTTCTTTCTTCTACAATTAACACTTGTTTCTTCAGGTATTGAGGTTGGCCAATTATGATAATGATGCAGAAATGTCTGATCGGCCTTGGGCACTGGGCAGACATTCAAGTAAACTAAGTTCTAAATCAAATCATAAAAGAGATGTCAATCCCAAGTACAATGTTGATGAACTAAATGAACCTCCTCCTCGTCTTCCTGGTATCCGTTCCCTACTTCCTTTGCCAGGGGGTGATTTATTGACTGGGAGCACTGATTTGAAGATACGCCGATGGGATCATTGCAGGTATTTCTGTTGAAATTCACTCTTGTTTGCTCTTTTTACATCCATATTCTGATTGAATTAATCTGTTTCTTTTCTTCTTCTTTTTTATTGCAGTCCGAAAAGAAGTTATTGCATTTGTGGCCCAAACTTAAAAGGAATTGGAAATGATGATTTTTATGAAACAAAATCTAGTTTTGGAGTGCAAGTTGTACAGGTAAACTTTTCCTTTTCAATAAGTATTTTCTCTCTCTTTTTTTTTTTTTTTTTTTATACATGTAAACATATGCCACAGAGTACATTTTGCATGGTTGCTGGAAATCTTGATCTTCTCTGTTAAATTATGCTTGGCGAACTCTGCATCACTTTAAACCATCCAGCTTGTTTAGAACACTGATAACTTGCATTTCATTTTTTTTTTATTGTGGTTAACAGGAGACAAAAAAACGGCCACTTACAATAAAGATAACGGCAAAGGCAGTTCTTGCTGCTGCTGCCACTGATCCTGGGGGTTGCCATCGTGATTCTATTCTTTCTCTGGCTTCTATTAAGTTAAACCAGAGACTCTTGCTATCAAGTGGTAGAGATGGAGCTATCAAGGTTTGGAAGTAAATTGTTCAAAGGTTCTTATTGGCCTTGTTGTACATAAGTAGTGTAGATTCCTGGTACAGTTAAGTTGTACATCACAGAATATAGGAACTCCGTTGTCTCCAATTTTTCTGAAGAGCATAAATTAATCGTTACAGTAAGAAACTAAGAATAGGAAATTTAAACTAAATTTGTAATTAAATTATATTCACAATAAATAGATGCCATCCTGTATTGAACTTAAGTCTTAGGCTTCAGTGACGTAAGTTTCTTCTGTCAAAGTATTGCGACTCAAACATATGAAATCAGAAAAATCAAACAAGAACCTGAAGTAGGATTGTAGTTCCATTGGTTCACTGTTGAAGAATTCGAAATCCTGCTGTGACAGATTGACAGGGTCACAGGGAGACTAACTGGATTCGCGGACGAAGTGAGCATCAGTTGTCTGGAATTGAAGGTTTCATCGTAATAATAATGATGCCTTCAAGGATCATCATTATAGGCCCTACACTTATTATTTCTTTCTTGAATAAATTTAGGAAAAGTTTCAAGTATACCGATGTACCAG
Source organism: Stylosanthes scabra (assembly GCA_036250425.1). NCBI lineage: Eukaryota > Viridiplantae > Streptophyta > Magnoliopsida > Fabales > Fabaceae > Stylosanthes > Stylosanthes scabra. The sequence goes on along the minus strand of JASCZI010151055.1, from coordinate 101,830 downwards.
TATACCTATAATTTGTAACCGTTGATTTTAATTAAAAAAAAAATAAAAAATATATATAAATTAAAATCAACGTTTACAAATTACAAGTATACCGATACACCAATATACTTGAAAACTTTCCGTTAAGCTTTGGAATCTATTGAAAAAGGAAGTTACTTTTAGTACAAATATAATCTGCTTTTCGGATTTGTCTTATGCCCTGATGTTTATATATTACTCTATTTTGTGAATAACATAAAAAACACTTGAATTTTACTTGTACATATTATATGCAACATCCTTGGCAAATGATATTTGGATATGATTAGACAAAAATGTATAACATTTAAAAAAAAAAAAAGGTTAGGTAAAAGCACTCAACTGAAGATAGTGGGAGTAAGGATAGAGACATAAAGTAAGCTCATGGAGAATCTACCTAAAGAAGAAAAATTAACTAGTAGATCTTGGCATCCAAAAAACAACTAGTACTCTTTCTCTACAACCAAATGAAAATAAATAAATTAATAAATATTGGGGGAAAACAACAAGAGGAGGGAAGATTTATAAACCTCCAAAATGCAAACAAGTTGTGGATATTTTTTACCTTTAGCAAGAAGGAGTTGCTTAACTTTGGCGTCACTTAATCTTCCTTGGAATTGGAGGTGCTTATCTGATTCACCTACTACTTTGGAATTTAGAATTGGAAATTAATCTGAGCCATCAATAGTGTTAAAATATGAGGCTCCAACTATGATGTGAAGAAGAATATTTTGACGATGAAATGAAACAAACAGGAAAGAGAGGGGAGGGGGCTCAGGCTCACGGGCAGCACCAAACAACACAACAAAAGGATAAAGTGTCCAAACTAAAAAATGACATGATCTTTTTTTTTAATGTAAGAAAAAAAAAGTGGTACGTGTCCCTCCTCTGTTAATGGATGTGAGTAGAAGGAGTGACCCGTGAGTGGTGACCTGACCTCTCTCTCCCATAATTGACCTCACTTTCCACGCCATAATCAAATACTCAATACTACACACTACATATATAAACCACAACCCGGTTGTCTCAAACAGCATTCTTTTCCTTCCTGTCCCACATTCTCTCCCAGAAATGTCTAACTTCCATTCCATTTTCCATGTGACATTATTACTCCTTCTTGTTATTGTTCTGCAAAATCCAAGAGCAACAGAATGCCACACCAAGGGGATTCGACCTGGGCATTCTGCTGTGGGGAGTGTGATTCCCATAAACAGAACACAAGCCCAATTATCAGAACAACAGTTCATGAGATGGGTCAAGTTTGTGGGTGGCCTCAAACACTCTGTCTTCGGCATTGCCATGAACAAGCTCTTCCCTTCTCACACGATTCACGTTTCTAAGAAACCCGGAAAAGGAGGCTTCTCTTCTATCCAATCAGCCATTGATTCTCTTCCCTTCATCAACCTTGTTAGAGTTGTAATTAAGGTCCATGCAGGGGTTTACACGTAAGTATTCATTCTATTCTACCCTTTGTTAATGCCATTATTGTAACATGTGGATGCAATTTGGCGTTTGTCTTGTCCACATTCACCATTATATATTATTATGTTATTTTCTTGACAGCAAATAAAAGAAATTACGATAAAACATTTCGTGTCTTTTTGCCAATTCCCTCAGAATGATGTCTTTGACTAGCAGAAGACTTTTGCAGCATACGATGAACTGTCTTTTCTTTTGATTTGGTTTGTTATTAATAATATAATTATGGATGTAACAAATAATTACAGAGAGAAAGTTAACATCCCACCATTGAAATCGTTCATAACGATAGAAGGAGAAGGAGCGGATAAGACAATAGTTGAATGGGGTGACACTGCTGATAAGGCGGCTCCGGGGGCAAAAGGGCAACTGCTAGGAACGTACGGGTCTGCTACATTTGCAGTGAATTCAGCTTACTTCATAGGGAAGAACATGACATTCAAGAACACGGCACCCGTTCCGGCGAATGGAGCAGTAGGGAAGCAGGCAGTGGCCCTCAGAATTTCAGGAGACACAGCCATGTTTATTGGATGCAAATTCTTGGGTGCTCAGGACACACTGTATGATCACCTGGGCAGGCATTACTACAAGGATTGTTACATTGAAGGCTCCGTTGATTTCATATTCGGCAACGCTCTCTCTTTGTTTGAGGTTAGTAGTGGTAACTGGTAACTGGTAATATATAATTAGAAATTAGCTAGTTAGATGAATAATATATATGATGATTCTTGAATGAATGTTATAGGGGTGTCACGTGCATGCTATAGCACAGAATGTAGGAGCAGTAACAGCGCAAGGGAGGAGCAGCTTTTTGGAGGACACGGGGTTCTCATTTGTGCACTGCAAGGTCACGGGATCAGGGGCACTGTACCTTGGAAGGGCATGGGGTCCCTTCTCTCGTGTGGTCTTTGCTTACACTTACATGGACAATATCATCATTCCCAAAGGCTGGTATAACTGGGGTGATCCCAACCGTGAAATGTCAGTTCAATTTCCTCCGATACTCAAAACCATCATCAATTCTACTTTTACTTTTAATTAGGCAAATACATGCAAGACCTAAGCTCCATTTACTACACATGTATTTGGTTAGTTGTATAGATTATAGCCGCATGCGCATTACATATATAGCATAGGTAGCATATATATATATTATTATTGGCATGCGCATTTCGGTGAGATTCTTACTTTGTTGTTGTTGTTATGTGTTTGTGTTGTAATGGGGCACCATTACCAGGACTGTATTCTATGGGCAGTACAAATGCACAGGACCTGGAGCAAGCTTTGCTGGGAGAGTAGCGTGGTCAAGGGAACTCACCGATCAGGAAGCTAAACCATTTATTTCACTTGCCTACATTGATGGCTCTGAGTGGATCAAATCCCTTTTTTGATCCACCACTACGTACACATTCTTTTTTTTATGTATAAATATAAAACAATTGGATACTGCCTCTCACTCTCAGACTCCCCTAATTTCATTGCACGTTTAGATTTCTGTGTGAAATTTTAATAATCACATTTTTAATCTTTTACCAACTACTATGGAGTTTGGAATTTGGAGTTTTCGAATAAAAAATAAAAAGATGCCTCTTAGACTCACTGGCAGACTCATGATTTGGCAATTCTCCACCGCTTCATGATTATGTAAGCGAATTACAACTGGCACCTAACTACCTAAGAACTATATTCATTTCCTATTACATGAGTTCTTTTTTTTTTTGGACTTATTCATTCATTCATATTTTTTATTTTTTCCAACTTCATACACAACTCACAAATATTAAATTCTAGACTTTTAAATTATAGAACTTCTAATGTCATATCTTAAAATAATTTCTTTTCAAAAAATTTGATTAATAAAATAAAACACATAAATAATTATATGTGAAATAAAAAACCTTCGGTATGGCACTTAGAAGTACATGCATTTGCCATTGGTACAAGCCCCATTGCCCCAAGCCACGTTAATAATATTTTTTGTTTTTGGTAGAATGCCACGTTAATAATTGATACGCATAACGATTACATTTTGCTGGGCGTTGCTCACAGAGTGTCCTCTTGTAATTTTTGTCTATGATTGTTGGGCTCGTTCAGGAGAAAATGTGAGTTTGGTATTGAAAAATATCATAAGCCCAGCCCACTTTTGCTAGTAGAACACACAACACTTTCTTTCTGCTCTGCAAGACTAGCTCTAATAGGCTAATGGAACCCATAAGGAGAGAAGGGAGGGGGGAGATGTGTGTGTTAGCCTGTTAGGGTGTAATTTGACCTCCAAAAAAAATGTTTTCGTTCTTACATCGTGTTAGATTACATGACAAGTACTGTATTAAATTAATGAGTATGAGATTGTGAATCATTAATTCGAATTGCGGTTGGGAATTGAATGCTCCCAATGATTCGACAACAAAATTTACTTACATGTACTAATTTAGAAGCCCTGATAAATAATGTGGCAATAAAGGCAAAGATAATTGAAGAGGGTGACAAAACTCAGCGGACATGTGAAGCTTAGCCATGAAAGCATTCTTTGAAAGAATATTGGAGTTGGAGAAAGAAGAGCTCTAACGAGTGTGTGCCAAGGATCTCCTTGCAACTTGATTCTTTAAATATGTCCATGAGTGGAGGGCCATATATACTTGTGAGAAAGAATTATAGCCTGAACTCTAACGAGTGCGTGCATGCCATGCAGTGTTGCTGCTGCTTGCTTATGTTGGGTGGAATGGTACCCGGATTGTGACACAATACTCCGGAATCTGAGCGTGAATTGTGGTTGCACTCTTTGTCTCTCTTTATCCCAAACAAGCTCTTAAACCACCTTCTGCCTCTCCCCACTGCCCTCACTTTCTGAAGCAAACACAAATTCAGGCCTTTCGAATAATGCAAGCCAGTGTGTGTGAAAGCCTATTAAACACGCACACCACAGTTTCTTGAAAATCCGCATTACATGACAAAAACATAAGATAAAAAATAGAGTTAACTTGTGGGGTTATGCTATAAAAAAACAAGGAGGCATGTTACTGTTAAGAAAATGATGTTTAGCAGTAAAATATTGAGATTGTTGAGAGATAGAAGAAGAGAAGCCACCTTGGTATAATAAAATTCTGGAAAGAAAAAAGCAGTTGACAAGTTGATTACAGAAGGAAAGTGAAAACCCCTCCTCAGTTAGGACTAGATAGATAGGACTATAGGAGCATCTTCTTCTTGTTTCATCTGTCCCCTTCTCTATTGTGTTGTCCTCAAAAAGAAAGATACCTCAGTCTCAGCCTCAGTCACCTAAAATAAAATGTCTGACAGCATTCCAATTTCCATATGTTCTGCTTCTGCTTCTTCTCTTCTCTATCACACATCAATTTTCCTCTGCTTCCCTCATGCATCTTTAACACTTAGCCAATAAGTGAACCCTTATCATGAATAATGCATCTTTTCTTCTGCTGTTTCCCGTATTCAGCATTAAAACAAACAAGATAGCTATAATTATTAGTGGAATAAATGTTGCTTCTTTTTCTCAACTAATAATACTATTCAGCAGCAACCTGCACCGAGCGAGCTCTATGATTGTTTAAGCTTAACTGTTTCCTCAATAATTTGTGTACTAATTGCAATCTTTCTATTTGGTTTTACTATCCTTTTTATGCAATTCAGGCATCATTTCTTCCACGTTTGGATATAAATAGGGTCCTGATCACTACTCATCACTAGTTCATTTCAACAACACTTCATTTATGCTTTCTCATGTTTGAGTTTGAAATAGATTTAAAAGTAAAACGTAGGTACCTTGCTGAGTTGCTGTTGATGAAAACAAAATTTCGTTCAACATTTCCCTATTTCCGATTGGAGTGCCATTTTGGATGCTAGTAAAGGGTTAATGCATTTCTCAAACTCTCAATAAACTCGTAAAGGAAGGGAATATGTAATGGGGACCATATAATTCAAATTCAGAGTCTTGAGGTAAGCAAATTAAATTAATTATGGAAATGAAAAAAAAATCCACTTGCATAACGGTTTGGTAATGAGCTTTTTTGTGTATGATAACTCGAAAAGTCAATGAGCTTTTCTTTCTCTCGACTTTTAAGAGTTAATTATGATATGTTTTACTAAACGACTATATGATGACTCTTCGAAAACTAATTTTTGAGAGTCAAAAGAGCTCAATCGCTTTTTGAGAGCTACAATAATATTAAACTGGCCTTTTAGCCGACAACCTAACCAATGATGGTGGTTGCTCAAGCAACACCCTTACTTTGTACGTGTTACTATTAAATCTATAATCTATTATCTCTATTATTATATTATATTATATATCTAATTTTAAAATCAAAATATATCACTGTTTATTACAATTAAATTTTTTTTTTCTCGAAAACTGATGAAGTTTCCTTCTTTATCTCTTTCCATCTTCCTCTCTATTAACTGTATTATATCATATAAAATATATTTATAATAAGTTTAATTTTGATTCACTGACGGTATAAAGTGTTTTATATAGTCATCCAATAAGATTCATATATTTATATGACTTTAGAAGTAATGTGTTTGAAAATTAATTATTTTTGATGATGTGGTAACACCTGATTGGATGTATATGTAAAACTCTTTTACACTGACGGTGTATGAAAATTAAATTCATTTATAATATAATAAAATTTGTTTCTAACTTATAAATTGAATAAATGACTGATCCGTTTATTTTTATTTTCTTTGCATTTTTAAAGAATTACGTTATTTTTAACATTTTCCTGATTCAAGTAAAAAACTGAATCACTCACAATTTTTTTTAAGTTTTTAAGACAAAAAAATTAACCTTTTTTGTCTATCTTTTAAATAAATAAACAGTTAAATCCATATATTTCGTCGTACTGACCATGAGGTATTAATTAGTTCAATTTTTTTAAAAGTTTATGCACGCAACTTAAAATTTATAAGTGGAACTTAGATGCACGATGAATTTACCTATTGAATTGGAAAATTTCGTGAAAAAATAAAAGAGAGTAGGGTACCTGTACTTGTTCATTTAATTGAATTCATTTCCATTCGAAGCAAGTAGTCAAAGATCCACAGCATGCATATTTTACAAGTTATTATGATGAGCGGCGTACGTGAGAATGGTAGTTGCACAAGAATGGAGGTTAAGTCGCTGGCAACACACTGCTCCGGCCCGATCCGCTAGCGCTTATAAATAAATGAATTACGGTATGGTTTATTCAGATAAATATAACAAAGAATGGGGGATTCTCCAAAGCATAAAATGATCCCTAACCCAGTTATACTGCAGAGCGACAACTTGACTAAGGTATGTACTGCATGCTTTTTCCATATTAGCTACCTTGATTCTGTTAACTGTTAATTAATTAATGATAGTTTGCTATGGCAATGGCAGTATATACTGGAGTCGAGCGTTTTTCCACGAGAAGCAGAGGCTCTCAAGGAAATAAGGAATGCCACTGCAACCCACCCTTTGTACGTAACTACCTATATTAATTAATTAATTAATTCTTTAATTTTCTACTAATCTAACCTAACCTAACCATACCATCAGGGGGTTCATGGGGGCGGCTCCAGATGCGAGTCAGCTAATGGCATTAATGTTGAAGTTGTTGAATGCAAAGAAGACAATTGAAATTGGAGTATTTACTGGATACTCTCTTCTCCTCACAGCACTTAACATCCCTGAAGATGGAAAGATTATAGCGGTGGATCCAGACAGAGAAGCTTATGAAATAGGACTTCCATCCATAAAGAAGGCTGGTGTTGAACACAAGATTGAGTTCATACAGTCTCCAGCATTACCAATTCTTGATCAACTGTTGGAAAATGAGAGCAACGAGGGTTGTTATGACTTTACGTTTGTTGATGCTGATAAAGACAATTACTGGAATTACCATGAGCGGCTTCTAAAACTGATTAGGATTGGAGGGATAATAATATATGATAACACGCTGTGGGGTGGAAGTGTTGCATGGGCGGAAGAGGATGTTCCAGCATCTAAAAGGCCACTCAGGGAAGCCCTTCTCACTTTCAACAACGCCATCTCACAAGATTCTCGCATTCAGATTGCTCTTGCTTCCGTTGGTGATGGTTTCACTATCTGCATGAGGCGTCTTTAATTAACTATTACCAACTACCAACTAAATAAATAACATCATGCCTACTGCACATCAATCATAATCCATCACTATCTCAATTCTCAACTCAATCATCCACTATAAATTCTTCCTTCTCTTGTTTTGGGCCCGAATTCCGAGGCCCAACAACACTTTTTAATTAAGGACTATTCCCTTTTTAATTTGGGCTTATGAGGGGCCTCGCCACCTCCCAAAAACAATTTCTTTAAATTAATTTAGTTCGGTCATTCAGACAAAAAAAAAAAAAAAGAGACATCCTGTGCAACTTTAGAACCCTGTAGTCTATTATTTTCGTATTTTCATTGACGTTAGAAGTTATACTCTATTGGAAAAACTGAATTATAAATTATATGAATAAGAGAATTATTGTTTTTCAAAAGTAATAGTAAGTGTATACCTATAAATTTGATATGTATTATTAAAAACTTAAAAGTTGCAGTATATAATTTTAAGCAGTAACCATAAAACGTGCACAGGTGTCTAAACGAAATAACATCTACCTTTTTACATGTGCAAAATTATCATTGTAATGTAAAGTAGTGTTTGAATTATATGAACATACAATTATTTTCTTTTCTTTTCATATCCAGATTATTGGTTCATATTAATTTATATATATAAGTAAAGCTAAGGCTTTGTTGGTTTGCGGTGGGACCTGGAGTAGTTTTCCAAACTTTGAAGCTTCAATAATGAATATGAGCAGGAAAAACATTTTAAAAACTTATCCATACCCCGCCTTCAAATCTCTACAGTGCAACCATCGTATCAGACATTATTATTTCTTCTAGAAATTAAATAAATAAATAAGTAAATTAGAAGAGAAAAAAAGTATTATTATACATTGAGGGTAAGGTAGATTTATAGGAAATGGAGAGGGGGAAATGCATGTGTTGTTGTTGATTAGTTATTAAATTCCCTTTTATAAATAGAATACATATATAATATTGGTTTTTAGTTATACACATAATACATGATAGAGTTCAATCACATCGTTTGATCCATGTATGATCCATGTAGCCGACTTCATCCAACACGATAAAGACTTTGTGTTTTTGTTTGTTGTATATTAGTTCCTAGTTGTATGCATGCCTAAGAATGAATGATATCCAGAACTTAATGAGGAGAGGAGCAGGGACTGTATGGTCCCTCGAAGGGCTACAGAACGAATCACATAGCTGCTGCTTATCATCAAATGAGCCCTGATAATAACCCTGTTAGCTATATATATGAAAAGATAATAAGAAATTGGTGGCATGTGGAGGAGAAAACAAGCTAAGCATGTCATGTATGTCGATGAGGGGTCAGAGGGGAACATGTCCATACTCAACTTGCGTTCAGATAGTAAAGTTTGTTGTGCACATCATGCAAAACTAGATAGCTAGCTAGGTATGTAGCCCATTGTATAACTCTTATTATTATATATATTATTAGTAGTAGCTAGCTATCACACAAATATAGATAAATAGATTGAGTTGCCTATATGTGAAGTTAACGAAGAGGATGAGAATATTCCAAACCTGTGGACAAAGGCCACCACTCCTACACGTTCTCTCTCTCTGTATAGATCTTTGATGGCAGTGATTTTGTTCTTGTTTCTTTTTGCACATAAATAGAGACAGCTATGATGGGGGGGTCTAGATGCTTATTATATTTATGCAATGCATGATCATGGGTTGTTTCTTGGTGGTTATGTTAGTTGTATGTTGATGACCCTAATGATCCACATCAATCTAGCTATAATCAAAGGTAATCTTTTCTGCTTAATTAGCTTGATTATAATCGCATATATATACCTTGTTTAATTTGATCGCATAGCCACGACACAAAGTTATTTGGCCCAAAAAAAAAAAAATAGAGGCTCGTCTGATGGAAGGGGAGTAGGGGACAATGAAAGTGACTTAAACAGATACTAAAAGGATTGGGTTGGTTGCCCAAAAGGGTAGCCATGTGATGGCTATGATGCAAAATCATGCTGTCTATTAGACACTCTTCCATTCACCCTATATCTTTAATTTCACTTCCTCATGTTTTCTGTCTAGATATGGGAATTAAATCTGTCATTTTCTCCTTCCTTGTTAATTAAGAAAATAAATTAGAAATCATATTTTAAATTGGATTTCTATACGCCTTCAATTAATTGTAAGTATAAAAAAAATTAAACACAAATGAAATAACTAATTTTTAAATATATCATTTTAAAAAGCATCTAAATGGATAAAATTCTTTGTAAATTAAGCTTTTTTTCAACCAGTAATTAACTAGTATTTTTTTGTTCCTTTTTAAATTATTTGTGTGTTCTAAAAATATTTATTTGTAGCCACACTTGTATTTAAAATACTATATTATATGTCATTTTTTTTTGGATATGGGGAATTGGTTAGATTGTGTGGGTTTGTAGGTGTACGTACTAGATAGATTGCGCGGAGGCAGCAATAGGAGAAGGAATATGTTTATGAATAGAAGAAGTTAGGTTGATGGTAGCATCAAGAAAGAAAGCATGGATTGGATGAGAGGAGAGGAGTACGGAGTAGTACCAAGAGGTCCAGTTGGGTTGTGAGATCACATGGAGGGGTGCAGAAATAAATGGGAGATTCTAGTTACAGAAGAAAGCGATGTGTGATGGGGCATGCATGCATGTGGAAAAAAAGGAATAACGAATTGAACCGGCTCACTACTCACTAGGCAGTAGCCCACTCACTCGTGCGCTTACCGCTCTTTCTCTGCCCTCTTCTCTTTCTTTCTTTATCTTTTCTTTTCCATCATCCATCGGAATTCAACAGACACGACGCCATATAATTCATTCACATAACACTACTTAACATGCAATGTTTGAGCGTTTGACCTTTTGACCTTGACCCATTTATTATTTAATTTGGTGACGAGGGCCAGATGTACATGTACCCAACAAGCATCTATGTGTCGCCCTCTAATTGTTTTGAATTTTGATATAGCTAGCTAGACTAGTTTGGACCACGCATACAGCATATACCCCATACTCTCTCTTATCATATGTCTCTCAAGGACCTCTCTCAAAGCATTAAGCATCTAACACCTTCACAGTGCAATAAGTACTATTTTTGACATGCTTCCTTCTCCCTCTCGCCTACACTTTACACTCGACTTAATTATATTCCTAATCATACCCTCCTCTCCTCTCCTATCCAAAAAGTCTGACCCTAGCGCCTTTCATTATTTTCCCGCATTATATGCTATTTCAAATTTATTTTAATTTCCTCTTTTCTGAAGTATGATGTTGAAATTAGAGAAATGTATGTGAGGCAGTCTAGAAATATTAGGGTTTAAGCAACTACTTCCAAGTTGAAGCATGCGTGCACATCATCATAAATATCATATATATACTTGCATTGGAGACTTCATTTAGCTAGTTTTGGCGAAGACATCTCTGTGCTTAGCTATTTATGTATTTTCTCCCCCTTATCTCGGCATTTATGTCGAAAACGACATAATCATCGATCGTCTGTTAATTATTCACTCCTACTATATGTTATATTGTATGTCCAGGTCCCATATATATGTGATGATATAGTCTTGGTTCAGGAAAAATAATAATAATAAAAAAAGAAGAGATGAAAGAAATAAAAACTAATATATAATAGAATAAGTAGTTGTAAATTGAGTCTGCTGTCTCCCTATTGGAAAAATTACAACAGACAATGAGATAGAAAGCATGATTGATTAAGGTTTCATTTCATGAAAAGATGATCAACACAGCGATGGAGTCACGGTGGCCACGCCACTCAAACAAGCTTTCTGTTCATCCTCATCACCGCCGGAATCATCCCCCGCCACGTCATCCGCCAACGTCAGCAGCTGGGCCCGCTCTGCCTCATATTCCCATTTTGTGGTCCCAATCACATACAGCATTAGTCCCGCGCAACAGACCTGGGCCGACAGCAGGCCCAACCAAAGCCCGCGAAACCCAACATCCAGCCAGAAGCCAAGCCCAACTGCCACGGGCATCCCCACCAAATAAAATGCACTCAAGTTCACGTTGGCCGCCATGCTGGGCCGCGCCGTCCCCCTCACCACCCCGCACCCCACCGTCTGTGGGCAGTTCCCAATCTCGCACAGCCCCAGAATCGGCAGCGCCGCCGACGTCAGCCGCAGGATATCCTCGTCACTCGTAAACATCCTCCCCCACCTGTGTCTCATTGCGGTGGCGAAAACCATAGCCGAGAAGCCCATGACGGCGGCGATGAACACGGAAACCACGGCAGACAGCTTAGCCCTGAAGGGGCGGTTGGCGCCGAGTTCGTTGCCCACCCGAGTGGAAACCGCGAAACTTAAAGAAGAGGGGAACACGTAGATGAAGGAGGTGGTTTGGATGAGCACGCCCATGGAAGCGACGGTTGCGGTGGGGTCCACCAGGAGCCCGCAGAGGACGATCATTATCTCATACCACCACCACTCTAGGCAAACGGAGAGGCAGCTAGGGGCTGCCAGGCGGAGGAGGGGTTTCCATCCGGCGAGGCAGTCCCGGGTGGGCGGGGACCACGTGGGGCGGTGGAGTCCGGAGAGCCAGACGCGTCCCACGAGGGAGAGGAGAATGGTGAGGTTGGAGGCGGCGGAGGCAGCGGCCACACCGGCGACGCCGAGGCGGAGGCGCGTGACGAGTATGTAATTGAAGGGGAGGTGGAGGAGCGTGCCTGCGAGGGAGGCTTGAGTGAGAGGGTGGGTGATTCCCTGCGCACGAAGGTAAATGCGGATTGGGTGGAGGAATGAGTTTGTTACGAGGTCCGGGAGAGAGAAGAGGAGGTAGGTGCGTGCCATGGTGGCGATGTGAGGGTGCTGGTGGAGGGCACGGAGGATGGGGGATATGTTGAGCCAGAGGATGGAGACTGGGATGGAGGAGACGAGGAGGAAGATGATGCAGCGGTGGAGTGTGAGTGATAGTAGCTTTGGGCGTTTGGCCCCGAAGGCCTGGGAGCAGAGTGGCTCCATGCCAAGGGCGAGTCCTGATAGGACTGAGTAGCCGGTGATGTTGGCGAGTGCCATGGCGAGTGAGCCTGCGGCTAGTTGGAGGTCTCCTAGGTGGCCCAGGAAGAGCATGGAGACTATGGAGCGTGTGTAGAAAATGAGTGCTGTTAGTGCTATTGGGAATGCCAGTATAAGTAGGGATTTGAGTTCTTCCATGATTTCTGACAAGCAGCAGCATCCTGTGTTTCCTCCTTTTCCTTTTTGTGGTATTATTTGTCTCTGCTTCTTCTCTTCTTTATCCTCAATGATGATGTAGTTGTAATCTTCCAGCTGCCCTTGCTCTGTTTTAGTACTTCCCATTGATTGATTGATTGTGATGCTGTTTTGTGTGTGCAGCTAGCAGCGATGAAGATCCAAGCAAGTTGTTGTTGTTGTGTGTTAATGTGGAGGCATTGATGGTACGGTGTACTAGTATTAATTCTGCAGAGAACGATGATAGAGATACTCTCCTAAAGAGCACTCTGTTTTTCTTACAATTGGAATTTGGAAATGAGAATTGGATTCTATTTCAATTTGTATGCTCCTCTCCCTCTCTCTCTTGCTCTTGTGAGAATGCAAGGCAAGGAGATACCTACACAGGCCGTGTATAAATAGACAGACCAGAGAAGCCAGAATAACTCACAACAAAACTCAATGCTACTATTCATTTTCTTCCACATCTATATCTATATTATATATATTTGTGGGTCCACCCTACCACCACTCTCTTCCTTTCCTAAGCCTTATACTATTCCATCTTCTCTTAACATCTTCACCCATCATTGGCACTATAAATAAAAACAAATTACTCTCTTATTTTTTCATATGATAACCCTTATACGTATTTATTTCACACCATCTTACATATACCACATAAATTCTACTGTTATATGCTGCTGTTGACTTGACACACATATACTGCTTAACGTATGTTTCATTGTTTGGAGACATGGAACAGGGAATATTATTACTCTTACCTAAATCCATCAATATACAATACATATCTATTTTATATGATACATATTACTCTATTAACTTATTGCATTTGTTGTTTATGAATTCAACGTATTTTCCCAAAAGAAAGCTAATCTCTTTGGAAGAAAAAAAAAACAAGAAGGACTACGTGGTGAAGTTGAGAAACTGATGATGAACTGAAGGTTGGCATACATGTCAGCTTATATGCTTGTGCGTTACTCTTTGTTTCTGACACTAAATTCGTCTCTTACCTTTCCAATCTCAAAACTTATGATCACCCTTTTTAATAACTTATCCTTTCTTTTTTATTTTTCAAAACAAAATACAAATATTATTTGCATAAAACTTTGAGTTTGAGAATTGTAACTTGTAAGTAATACGTCACAGCTTCAATATAATTAATGATTCTGTAGGTAACAAAATTCAAAAATGGAATTGTTATTTAGCCCTTGTGAGTTGTGATATACATATTCCCAGCAATGCTGCTCCTTGCTCCCCGGCACCTTCACATATGGGAAACTTGCGTTTTCAAATTAACCATTTCTCTGACCAAAATAATAATAATAATAATAATAATAATAATAATAAATATCTCACTAATACTTTCATATACTAATTCTACCATTACTTTATTGCTCTTAATAAGTTTTTTGGGTTATAAGAGAAATTCTAATGGAAAATTTATTAAATATCAGTTTAGGATTTCAAAGCAATTGAATTAAGTTATATAAAAATTCGCATTGAAACCAACCTATAAATTAATATTGGTCTCAGCAATCAGTTTAATAAAATGTCAGTTAAATTATGTCATCTGGAATTTTTAAAAATTATTTTTTAAATATTAAAATTTTAACTTAAAAATAGTACTAAGCATGTACTCAATTTCTATATTGCATTATTCAATTTATTTTAATATTTTAATTTTTTGTGTGTTGTCTTTTCTTGATTGAAAAAAGTGGATCCAAATCAATCAATTTTTTTCTTAATTATTTACATTTTATTTGTGTAATATTTTAAGTTTTTTAGTTTTTTAATGCTTAATGATATAGTATTTTAAAATTTATTGTTATTAATTACATTATTTTTTCAATAAGATATATAATTAATTGTGTAATTTTTATATTTTAATTTTTATTATTTGATTGTAATTATTTAAAATAATTAAAAATTAAATAAAATATAAATTTAATTAATTAAAACTAAACATTGAAATAGCAAATATTAAAATTAGTATGAAATCACCGTTTATTATATATGGAAAAGTTGGGATACAGTAATTACTTGTATTGAAAATAAAACGCCACATAACTACTATTTACTGACTTAGGTGCCATTATTATATAGTACCAGTAACAGGTGGATGGTAAATATAAGGGTTTTTTTTTGAGACTAGGCAAATATATATGTATGTGATAACTAATAAGTCTAGACATAGTAGCATTTGACTTATTGATGTGGAAACGTTAGTAGTTAGCATCTGACTTTGCTACCCCGCTTATAGTGTTAACAAATCCAATCGTACCCAAGATTGATTCTCCAAAACTGCTTTTGAGTTTCAACAACTTGATTCTCCAAAACGTTTTCACGCCTTGTATAGTTACCAAATGAAGTAGTTCAAATGCAATTACTTTTTTTGGCTTTAAAGTTGTAGAAACGACTATGTACAGTCACGCCGTTTCTAAACACACAACAAATTAAACACATGACAAATTAAATGCACTAATTACTGTTTCACTAGTAAGAATTTCCTAATCCCCGACAGCTTAATCACGAAATTTGTCATCATTTCGCTTTTCATATGAATTACTACTATTTAATTTTGATTTTATCTCTTATCAGTTTTTTTTTTCTTTCAAATGACCGGTATTAAAAAAAAGTATAGAAAATTAATCTTCCAAAGTAAAATTAGTATTTCTTTATTTTTTAAAAATTAGGATATTTGATCATTATTATACTTTTATTTTCTTAAAAGAATATTAATTTTAAATGACAAATACTTAGATGCAGTCAATTTCATGTAAAGTTATTCATTAAAAAAATGTTAAATAATTTAATATGTTTGATTAAATTATAATTTCATAATTTAAATTGTCAATTTCATGTTAAGTTAATTACTGGAGGTGAGTTACCATCATTTTAAATAGCGAAGAAGTTACATGTGTGAAAAATCTTCATGCAGCTGAACTCTACCGCCAGTACCATCCTTAATAGAGATTTCAACATGAAAAAATTTTCCTTAATTTTTATTGCAGTTGAATAATGTTGATGAAATCCATGAGACTATATTTTTCGGGAGAAATAAAGACGAAGGTGAAGACAAATTTGAAGATAATGTAAGGTGGGAAATGAGAGTTGTCTTTGTCCCACTCTTCTATGTTACCATTTCTCCAGACCACATTTATCTTCAGAATACCCACTATACACTTACTCTTTTTCTTTTGATTAACGCGGGAATGATAGTAAAAGAAACTTGATTAATTTGTTTAAATTATGACTGATTTTTTATGATATTTTTTAGATTAATGTAAATAATAATTATTTTTACTAATATAACATTATTTAATTAGATGTTGGGGTAAACTTGTTTTATATTAAGGGTGGTTTAACTTAATAAATAAATAAAAAAAAGAGAATAAGCTTTTTATTGTAAATATATGAAATATAATAAATATTAAAAAATATTGAGCATAAAAATTAGTGCGTGGAAGAATTATTTGGGTGGACCACTGAAAGGTATATGGGAGGAAAAGAACATAAATGTCATGAGGAAAGGCAACAGGAAAAATAAATAGGGGGATGTTGGAAAATCTGGGAAATTGGTTGGATGGTGAATTATTGGTGAATTTCAATTTTCAAGTAAGAGTAAAATTGAGATGAGTGTAAATTAAAGTTGAAAGAAGGGATGGGTGGGGAAATTGAAGACATGGTTCTTTGGTTGACATGCAAAATGCATGATCCATGAAGGAAGCATATGCCCAAGTAGAGTGCGCGTTTATCGGATGCCAAACCCAGCCATGCTGCCTTGCATCCAGAGTTGCGCTCCATTTTATCAAACACACATACATTATTATATTGCTTCAAAGAAAACATATTTCCTTCGTCATATTATTACTATCATTATTTCCTATTTCGTATTTACTTACTTATCCTCCCCTTCTCTCTCCTCCTACTCTGATAAGACACTGATAATAACTATAAGTGGCTCATAGTCAAAGACAAAAATTAACTCGAAATATGTGGTACGTATTCTGAATCCCAAAGATAAATATCTAATTTTTTTTTCATTTAAGATAACGAAAATTTCATATTATATAAGTTATAAATTTAATTTAATAGGTAGTTAGATACTTATTTTTAAAAAATATTTGCTTTAAAAATATTTTTGAAGTAGAAAGAGGGAGGTGTACTACGTGAAGGATACACTGAAGAAATAATAAAGGTGTGTTTTTCTATATATATATAAAAATGTATAAAGATATAGAGATATAATAATAATCGTTGAATTTTAATATATATACTCATGAAAAGATATAAAAGATAAAATTAATTATCAAATTTAAAATAATATATTTATATCATTTAAGATTTGTAAGGTAGAATTCACCCATAATAAAAGGATTATTGGAATAGGAAGAAAGTGAGTGTCTTAAAATTAAAATTAAATAAACAATTTAATCTAAAAAATTAGTTTATGAAATGAAAAATATTTCATACTTATAAATTTTTTGGGGTTAAATTTTACTCGTCCAATCTAAATTCTAATAGGATGTGTGGCAAGTGGTAACATAGAGAGAATAATATGGAGTGCCCACATGACAGCACAATGAGTCTCATATTTGAGAGGCATCAGTTGTTTTTATGTATCACTTTTTATATATATTGTATGGAGGCGACGACCCCTTTAATTTGGGGTTTGCCCACTGCCCACCACAATGGAGTGCAGTGTTGTGAGGAGTGAGGAGACTCATTCATTGTCCCACTCCCATCGGATCACATAATACATAATGCGACGCCCACCACACATGCACTCAAATTGTTCCCATTTCTGCCTTCTTACACTCCCGCTTCTTTCTTTCTATTTTGTGTATCACACCCATCCTATTCCTATATATATACCTACCTTGCATTCATTTAGTTAGACATTCACTCCAACCACTTCTCTCAATTACTTCCCTACCTACCTACTTTATTTCTATGTGTATATATTCACTCACGGGGCCTAATAATATCTATCTTCTTTTCTTTAATCGAATTCAACTTATATTACTTCCATTCTTATCAAATACATCCCTAAAATATTATTATACTAGTATTTTTTTTCGTAATAATATTACAAATTTGTTAAAGTTTTTAATAAGGATATTTTAGATATTTTAAATTATTCGAAAATTTCGAGGTCGGGGTGGGGATCCCGGCTAGGGTTCCGTGCTTGCCTCGTAGGAATTTCACTAATCTCCATTTTCTCAAAGAAAATTTTCCGCATCCGTGTCTCCATTCAGGACGGTACCCGCGGAGATCCCCGCTTCATGAGAATTTTTAACACACCTAGGTTAGTTGGAAGCTTGAAAGTGTTTGTTAAAGTCAGTTGGCAATTTGTTGAGGTGAGGTGGGGTGATTGACCATGATTATTGACAGATAAGTTTTTGGAAGTTACTTAGTGGTAGCTCAGTAAATAATTAGTCAATCAAGATAGTTCAATGATTAATTTGTCGAGGTAAATAAATATTCAATAAAGAGAGTTATAAAAGAGACGAAAGTGAGTTATGAAGGAACTCTTTAAATTTGGAAAAATTAAGAGAGGTGGAGAAAGAGATAGAGGGAATGAGAAAGATAAATAAAAAAAGTTGTTGTCAAAATAGTAAAAAAAAATTCGTTATAAAATTATAGATTATTTATATAAATTATAGAATTATAAATATATTATATATAATATTATATAGTTAATAGAGCGTGAGTGATGTAGATAAATAAAGAACTGGAGAGCATGACACAGAAGATGATGAAGGGAGTAAAACCACTTATTAATTTTGGAAGAAAATATTCCAATTTAATTCTTAAATTATATGCCATATTTTAATTATTGTCAAATTATTGATGTATTATAGAACTATAGATATTATAAATATAAAAAAAGATAGAATAAGAGGAATATAAGAAAAATGAAATAGACAAAGAAGAATGGAAATAGAGAAGAAAGCTAAGAAGAAGAGGAAGGGAAAAGCTTCTTGATTTTGGATGTAAAGATTTTATTTCAATTATAATGAGGAAGCGACATGTGACATATTTTGGTTGAAAAATTAAGGAAAATGATAGAGAAATAGGATAGGGAGAAGAAGAAGGAGAGAACTGTTAATTTTGAAGGGAAATATTTAATTTCAATTGCAATGAGAGAATGACATGTGGCACATTTTAGTTGTTAAATTAAGGAGGGAGATAGAGAAAGAGGATATGAAGATGAGAAAGGAGAGAGTTCCTTAATTTTGGAGGGAAAAATTTAATTTCAATTACAATGAGAGAGTGTAATGTGGCACATTTTGGTTGTTAAATTGAGGAGTGGGATAGAGAAAGGGGATAGAAAGAGGAGAAATGAGAGAGCTTCTTAATTTTGAAGAGAAAAATTTGATTTCAATTGTAATGAAAGAATGTCATGTGGCATATTTTGATTGGATAATTATATATATATAATACATTATTGTTATTATTAACAGCATTTTCTTTATAATTAATTAACACATTCCTCTAAACTTAGTGCACTCCAAGACACTCTTTTAAAAAGGTTTTACTTTATTCATATTGCATTCCTGATTTATTTTATTTTATTTTAATTTGAACTAATACATCTTCCAAAACAAATCAAGCTACTAGTCTTGACCAGTAAACGCATACTTGAGAAATGTAATAATAAGATAGATGATTGGATGGGCATTTGGCCCACTCAAATGGGTTTAGCGTTTAGGAAATTCATGCCTCATTTAATTTTGTTTTATTTTCTGTGCATGTAATTCAGGCTTCCAATTGCATTGTGATGTCATTCCCATGCCAAGTAATGTATATTTAAGGTTGGTATAGATATTTTTCTGAAACCACCTAAGTGTACATTTCCATTATTTCATACAAATAAAATCATTTGGTATACGGTTGCAGTAATTTTTCCCAATTTAATAATTTTAAATAAAGATTTTGTATGGGTAAGGCGTGGCCCTTAATTTGTTGAGAAGTCTCTTGATATGGGGGCAATGAGCAATGAGCAAGCAAGCATGCTGTAGTGTGGTGTGCCACCGTGGCATTTCATTAACCATCCATATATATCTGCTTTCATGAGTAACGTATGTATCAGTTGGGGATCGGACTTGTAATTTGTCTGACTAAATGGATTGCCTTTCTACTTGCAATAATCTTACTCACCAATATATATATATATATATATATAATACACTCAAATAAACTTTGTTCCTGCTAGTGCTAGCAATTAATAAAATTAGCATATACAATTATTTTGGAGGATCAATATAACTATGATGAACGTGAGATATAGATCAAGTTGCAAGTTGCATTGTTTTGAAAATATCATAAATTTAATAACACAACGTTTTTATATATGTATTTAATCTAGTGCTCTTCTTTCGAAAGCATTTTTCTTGTTTCAACGATTGTGTATGGTATGGGGGGTCCAAGCATGCATTATTATTAGGATTTGAAGTTTATGATAACATAGATAATTCTTTCACATACATAGCTTTGAATTGACTTGATCACTTTCTTGAGTTAGTTGGCCATAAAGAGCCAGCAATCCTGGACATGTTAGTTGTGTGATTATATTAATTAAACTATATATGTATGTATGGACCTGAGCTGCACATTCTCCATATCTAGTGGGGCTGCAATGCAACCAATATATATATCATCACTTTATTTGATAAATAAATTAATATATATAATAATTCAAGTACACTTGGCAGCACCCGGAGGGAAAAACACAAGCTTTACTTTGATCCTAGATAGCTCTCAGATTCCATTGTTTTCTCTTTTCTCTTGTATCATCATCATTCATATGAGATCGCGTTTAAGGATTCTCATTTTCTTCTAGCTAGCTACTTTAATTTGTCAGAAAGCTATGCTTACAAATGCAATACCTATGGAAGAATGGCACATAGAAAGTTGGGATATATAGAATAATAAAGAAATGAAACGTCTCTACGGAGGCTCTCAAGGTCAAGCTAAGGACCAACATTAGTTTAATTATTACTTTTCACAAATTAAACATAGGCTAGCTAGATGCAAGAACGGTAAAGTAGGAATGCAAGTTGGTACGAACTTATTAATTAGCATACACACTTATATATAAGTGTATGTGTTTAGAAGTGTCTAATGTGAAGAATTTTATAAAAGGTGAATAAAAGGATGTGAAAAGAAAATTGGCACGTGATATGTTTGAGAATTGAATAGAAGGATGTTGGATTCGTGCAGGGTGGTTTAATTTACAAAGACATGGAAGCCAGCTGCTGCTGCTATAATATAATATACACAGCTCATAAGCTAAGGTATATACGTCAAAAGAATCATATAGATATCACTGCTTCATTCTTATATTCATCATCATCATCACTTTCATCAGCTTTCAGCTTGCACCTGACGATGGCTAGTTGTATTATCTAACTTTGTGTGCCTGTGGCTGTAAGGCTGATTCTGTCTTTTCCATTCTTAGCATCCCTTCCTTATTTGGAACTTTGGCCTTGCTAACTTTTCATCATATCCCACATGGATTGCATCCCAGCACATGCACACATTCTTGTCTTAGTTAATTAGTGCTTATAATTAGTTTCTCTACTCTGATCTCTACTTTAATTCAATTTCAACTTTTCACTTTTTTCATCCAACAAGCTAGTAATTTAAGATAATTCACCACTTTTCCTACCATCCCACTGTTCATATACATTTTAATGTCTTCAACTCCGAAACCTTTTTCAGAAGTAGTATAACTAATTTGATATCATCATCAGTAACAGTCTAAAAACCTTATTATTGCCTATACTGCTGTCACTGCAAGTGAGTGAGTTTATGCATATTGTATACAGATACATACATCACACATAATAAACTATAGAGTACAATGCTTTCTTAATCTAATCAAAGGTGCATGTCACAACTCACAACTAATTTGCATTGGGCAATTCCTTCTTTTATTATATTATTTTTCACTTCACCACAATAATCATCATTTTCAGTCTGAGAACATGTTTTCAGTTAATATTAATTTTGGACTCTATGAACATATTATCAGATCAAAGCTAATTTTGCCTCGCAAACAACATTGATATAGCTCTACCTCCTAAGAAAATTAAAGACATACACTGACTAACTAGGTAATTGTAGATTCCATCATATGCATGGGGCATTGTTATGTGCTGACATGTTTGTTACAGATGATATAAATATTTAACTACCTGTCCCATACTTCTGTTTGTTACAATATGTATGTGTGAAAGACAAATACTCAGAGTACATCGTTATATGATGAGATATACAGATTTTTCTTTTAGTTTTATTCCTTCCCTAGGTAACCTAGCTAGATGTACTGTTGCTTTTTTACCGAGATAACATACATAAAAGCATATATATTCTTATGTAACTTAGTATATATTTAACGGATAATTATGTATGGTGAGATTTTTAAGTATTAGAATGAAAAATAAATATATAAATTTATTTAAGAGAGTGAATCTTTCTTTATTCATTATTTTAACTCTTAACTATAGTATATATCATAAAAAACATTTTAAATATTCTATAGTTTACAATCATCTAATAATCTTAATAATTAATTTTTATATTTACATCATTTTTTCATTGAAATCAATGTTAATATCGTAAAGCATGAAGTATTTAAAATATTTCTATAGTGTATATCTAAGTTAAATTCTAAATATTTTTTTCTGTGGTCAGAGCAACTATACCACACTTGCTAGTTAGTGGTCATGCAACTTGCAAATCAATGTTCTTTTTTGAGAAATAATAGTAGTCTCCTCTAGGAAGAAACATGCAATATATATTAAAATTAAACTATGTTACACATATATAGAAAATTAACTATCAAATTAGTCAATTATATATTGAATATATATTAAAATATAAAATACATATTTAGTGACTTATTTTATGTGATTACGTAGAAATATAGCATTTTTTATTAACATATTAAAAAGGAATCCATTATAAAAGGAATTTATTATTATTTTCATATTCAAAAGATTTAATTTTTTATAAAATAATCTTAAAAAATTGAAATTATATTTTGACCCTCTAAAAATAATTTCAGTTTGGCAAACTTCCAAATATAGAGACATATTCGGAAAAAAAAATCAAATTTTAATGCTGAGTAACTTTATTTAATTTTGCAAAATTTTATCTGAGTAGCAAAAAGATAAAAAAGAATTGAAAAGAAAAAGTCAAATAATTGATATTTTTTCTTATTCTGTATGATATACATTTTAAACAGTTTTTTTTTAATTTTCTAACAAAAACTATATTAATATAAAAAATCGTTTGCCACTTATGATGAGTAATATTATTAAATTAAAAAATGTTTTGAAAACCAAATGTAATTTGTTTTTCTTTTTGAAAATAATTTTACCAAAAATTGATGAATTAATGTTTAAGAGCCAACATTTTTTATTAATGAGAAATGTTTAAAGGCTATTAGTTTATATATATATATATATATATATATTGGCTCGTAATTTTAGTTAACAATGCAAATACATTTTGCTAGTGTATTTGGTTTTTTTTTTAACATTAACTATTAAAAAATGATGGTTGGTTATTTGTTAGCGAAATATTAGTCAAAGAGTAATAAATTTTGTTCGTTACATTTACGTAAAGTTGTTTAATTTTTGTAATCCTAGTTTTTTTTTGTGTCCTTTGTAATTCTAATTTACTCAAAGGTAAGTACATAATCCTCTAAAGCGCACCGGGCCTTTTCCAAATTAAATTAAATTTCTACACGCTGCTTTCGTTCCTTAGTTTAGTCAAATCAAATACTGATGAAAAAAGAATTGATAAGTCAGCTCCATCCATTTCAAAAATGGAGCATTACAAATATATTATGCATGCAAGTGTTGGAGAAAAGAAATAGATATTATGATGTACGACGAATCAAGGATTCAATTTTCAAAATGCGTATAGAAATTCAAACCATTATAAAAAGTGGGAAATGAATCATGATTATAGTTGGATATGGTTGGATTTTGGGGGGTTAAAGTTTTCTTGTATAATTGGGTAGCTGCAATATGTGAACCTCTTATATTATGGTTGAATCTCATGAGAGCCTCAAAGTTAAAGCTCGCACAATCACCCCCACCAAATAAAGAACACAACCAAAAACGGCCATATTATCTTATTAAAATTTTTTAAGTTTTAACATTTTATAAATTAAGCAAAATATTTTTAGACATTATAGTCCATAACATTCACTAAGAAAAAATAGTCTTCTTATTATTAACTTTTGTGAGTGGTTCCTGCCAATTTGCAATCTGAAGTGTGATATGTCAATTATTGTATGTTCCCATAAAAAATTAACTATTAAATTAATTATTTCATAAAATAGATATTTAAATATAAAATATACATTTAATATTAATTAAATAACACATATTTATAGCTAATTGATTTTGTGTGTGTTTGTGTATATATATTGTGATATATTTCGTCTATATATGCTCAACAAATCCCTTATATATATGAGGCCTCCCAAGTATGAGGGAATAGAATATGTTGTCCATTTTGACATATATATATATATATATATTATATATATATATATATATATATATATATATATATATCAACACATTATGATCAATAGAGAGTCAATACATATTATATGAGTTACAGATAATAATTTATATAATTTTTGAATAATAGTTTAACTTTTTGTATATATGATGAGTAACGAATGATAACTCATATAAATTTTAAATGATAATTTGATTATTGACTTTCTAATGATTTTCTAACGTTAGTTCCGGGCACTTTTAATATATGTATATATAGTGTCAATTCCCATATTTTGGTTTGCTAAGATATCTTTATTTAATTACTAGAGTTAACACTATAGCCGGAAAATGAATCATCATAAATGGCGCAAACAGCAAGCTAGAACTCAAGGGAATGGACCAACAAGTTGTTTATTGAGTTTAGATGCTTTCTATATATTATATTTAAGGTTGGAGAAAATGATCGACAAAAGTGAATGAAGTCAAAAGTTTAATATAATTTGTGTAATAACTAATAAATGACATTAAATATCGTAGTAGCAAAACAAAAACAAGCACGCACTATATATCCAACTCTTCTTTGCTGTGTTTCCAACTTTCCATGAAATTCAAACTTCCTGATGAATGATCGTTTTTCATTTGACTTGCATTGGGTCTTATCAGCTTCAACATGGGAGGAAAAATTAAAGAGGGTATCAAATAATGATTACAAAATCTTCAAGCTTTATTATTTAGGTAAGTAATTGTAACCAAAGTGGCTTGCAAGTAGTTTTTATATATTGTTAGCCGCACAATTTTGGTGAAGAATTAGTCATCAATTGAAATTAAAGTAGCATAACATAATGATTATAAAGCTTAACAGAATCTAAGCCAATAATAACATAATCAACTATTGTACCAAACAATTTTTTAAAAAATATAAAATATAAATTTTCCCTTCGTTGATATCTAGTTTTCACATAAAAAAAAATAAAAATAAAAATAAGTGAATGATAACCAATAGCATGATTTTTTTTTTTTGTACTTTAGCATGATTTGTAGTTGGAAGAAGCATATCATATATCTCAGCATCTCCATTCTCCAGTGAGAAATTCCAAGCTTTTTCAGGGCCCAACCAGATGCTTATGTTTATAATAATGGGCTTAAGGTTTTTGTTTCTTATAAAAAAAATACCAGAAACAAATAAACAAAAAATTATTATAAAATCTTGGGCTTCTTGAAATGGGTCGGGAACTCCGAAACCTGTATTTAGTGTTTATTGAGTGTGTTCACAAAAAAAAATAGTGTTCATTGAGTGTTTGACTTTGACCAAAAAAAGAAAAAAAAGATTTTGGAATTGGCGCTTGTTAGCTTAACAGTTTGATACTAACCTTGAACTCTTGAAGTGTTGTGTGTATGGTTGAGTAATAAGAAGGGTGAGTGATTCAGTGATGCAGGGCAAAGAAGTTATGGAAAAATTATATTCTGAATATTCCATTTGCATGTGTGTGGGGGCACATAACACATGATGCTCCAATTACTTCACTAGTAGAAGGAGGAGCAATACTCTTTTTAACTTATCTGTATCAGTTTCTCTAAAAATATACAAAATGCAATAATGCATTGTCTTCTATCATATCCTTGTGAAATAAGAACAAGCTAGCAACGAGATTGATCGAGGAGGTGTAAAATAGTATTAACTATTAATTACAACTAATCATTATTTATTCACCGGAAGAAGGAGGGAACATTCACAGCACAACACCATGAAAGCAGAGCACAAAAACCTAACAACGAACCCCACACAAACAGAATTCCTCCTAACTACAACCTAACTATACTATGCCCCTCGAATCTTTATTTTCTCTTCTTCTAACATTATTCATTCCCCCTCCCCCAAATTACTATTATTTTGCTGGCGGGTCCTATAAATTCTTAGCTTGGTGATTATATTGATTATTAATCATTTCATTCATCGTTTATCTTATGTTACGATATGGATTGGAGATTTGGAGTAGTAAAAAGAAAGAATGCATGAGGCATGTGCAATGTGCTATATGATGAGCGATTAGTTTCCCAAAAAGATTTGAGATTTGACGAGGAAGGAGGGATTCCTAATAGGTTACCAAGCAATATTTATGTTAGAGTGGGCCACACTCCATGTGATCCAAACACACATCAGCCGTACACGTGTCTCCCATAATAAGTTGGGAAAAAACATACTTGTTCAGTCCACTAATGCTGGACTAGATTCGGCAACCCAAATCAGACAACTCTAATCGAAATTACAGGGACTACACTCTCTTCCAATAACTCGTTTTTCCCACCTCATACTCCCATTAATAACGGGATTAAATAATATGAAACACCTAATTATCCAAAAAAAAATTAATCAGCAATTAACTTAATTATTTTCGCACGTTTTTCGGATGTGAATACTGAATAGTATAAGGAACTTATTACTTATCAGATTGGTATGATGGACCCCATGATTTTCTTTGCAATAAGGTTTGTTCGTTCATGTTCTTTTCTATGCTGTCGTGTTTTTGTTTTAGCATTTATTTATAAGAAATAAAAAAAATAAACTGATATTTATTGGAAAGAGATTTCATTTATGATTTCTAGAAATTAGCTCATTAAAAACAAAAAAGTCAAGCTTAATTCACATTTAGTTAGTAATTAGTATTCTTCATTTTTTCCATGTTTAGCTGATTAATCGATTTGGTCTGAGAAGGTTGAAATTTGATCTAATTTCCAATTTTCACCGCAGAGTCAGTGAGATCCAGATCTTTTTCCTCATTTTCTTTAGGGATTTTTTTGTTTTGTTTTTCTCTCTCTTCAAAGTAACTCCACCTCTTTTCCACCAAAGTCCCCCACTGTCATTTTCTCTCCATGGACATCAACACGAACCATTGAGCTTCCCCCCATTACAAATTCCGAATTCTCTCAATCTGGGTTTGTCTTCCCGAACCAAAAGTTTCTAACTTTACAGGATTTGGCTCTATTGTTTTCGGTTTGTGCGATGGGGAAGGTTGCAGTGGGAGCTACAGTTGTGTGCACGGCTGCCCTTTGTGCGGCGGCGGTGTTGGTAGTGCGCCACCGGATGAAGACATCCGGGAAGTGGGGTCGCGCCATGGCCATACTGAAGGAATTTGAGGAAAAGTGTGGGACACCAGATGGGAAGCTGAGGCAGGTGGCTGATGCCATGGATGTTGAGATGCACGCTGGTCTCGCATCTGAAGGTGGCAGCAAGCTCAAGATGTTGATCAGCTATGTCGATAATCTCCCATCTGGGTTCGTAGATTTCTCATTTCATTATTCTTCTTATTATTATTTCGAATTTCGATTTGGATTTGATCAATTTTTTTATATCCTTTTCTGATTGAAAATAGTGAGATATAGTTGTCTGAAAAAAAAAAACATAAAAAAAATAAAAGACCATGCTTTGTCTTGGATTTCATGAGTGTCTGTTTTCCACTTCTCCTTTCTCACTGCAATATTGGTTTTTGGTATTTTTGCTATTTTATAGAGTAATGGCTAACTTAGTTCATTCGAAGTTGTCTTGTTTATACTTGTTTTATTTGCCCGTTCTCAATCTGATTTCTGTCCATAATTTGGTTATTGTATCTGCTGCCTTCATTTTTATGACATTCTGGTATTGACATAGAACTTTGTTCGTTTATTTTTATATGTATTATGATTTTAAACGTCTTGTTGTTTGCTAGCAAAACAAACAGTCACTGTAATAATATTAAGGTTAAGAATCTGTGGATTATTGCAATTCATTCCTAAAGCACTTGATTGGTGATATGGTGTTTTGAAGAATAAACTCTCACTCTCTCAGGGCAAGATGAAGAAAGAAATATAATGCTTGAATGGTCATTAAACTCTTTTAGTTGATGGCAAAAATTTAAGTTTCCTGGAAATATGAACTTTTCCCATTATTTACAGGGATGAGGCTGGGCTCTTTTATGCTCTGGACCTTGGTGGCACAAACTTCCGTGTCCTTCGTGTACATTTAGGTGGGAAAGAGAAAGGCGTCATCAACCAAGAGTTTGAAGAAGTTTCAATTCCTCCTCATTTGATGATTGGTTCTTCCGAAGTAAGTGTGTTATGGAAAACATCTATCTATTGTGATTCTTGTTCCTGCAACCGCTGATATATTTTCATTATGTCATCATAGGGACTGTTTGATTTTATAGCATCTGCTCTTGCAAAGTTTGTTAGTTCAGAACCTGAAGAATTTCATCCTCCCCCTGGTAGACAACGAGAACTGGGCTTTACGTTCTCATTCCCTGTGAGGCAAACATCAATTGCATCTGGGACTCTAATAAAGTGGACTAAGGGTTTCAATATTGAAGATGTGGTAATTATTCTTACCTTGATTGTGATATGCTCAAGTAATTCTTTCTTGCCATCATTATGGTGCATTTGCAGAGTCTTGCATATATCTCTCTGATAGACAGACACTACCTCATTCCTTTTTGTTATTGTATTAACGGTTGCAAGTCCAAAATTACAATGCTTGCCTTGACATGCTTTAAATTTTCAACTGTTTTGAAAGAGGGGGATATCTTGTACCAGTTTCTCATTTTAATCAGCTGTTTTGTCATTAGCATGTTAACCTGTTAGTTTTTTCTTTTATGTTCTGTTTTGTAGGTTGGGGAAGATGTGGTGGGAGAACTAACCAAGTCGATGCAAAAAATTGGCCTGGATATGCGAGTTTCAGCTCTAGTAAGTACCACTAACCTCACTTTAGGATTGATTAATAAATTTTAGCATCTGGATTTGAAAATGATGGTTTCAAGTTTGCATTTGATAGAAAGTTTGGACTAATGAGGCATACACTAGACTAACCCGGTGATGTTGGATTAGGTTAATGATACCATTGGGACACTAGCTGGAGGCAGATTCTACAATCAGGATGTCATTGCTGCCGTGATTCTTGGAACAGGGACAAATGCAGCATATGTGGAACGTGCAAATGCAATTCCAAAATGGCATGGCCCTCTCCCAAAATCAGGAGACATGGTAAGTAGGTTATAATGTTTATGATTATTATTTTCTTGCATGATAGAAATATCTTTACTTTACTACCATACTAAAATTAAAGTCAACATAAGCATGTGCTGATTACATGTAAATACTGCAGGTTATAAACATGGAGTGGGGTAATTTCCGATCTTCACATCTTCCTCTAACAGAATATGATATAGCTCTAGATACAGAGAGCTTAAACCCTGGAGAACAGGTAAAGATCATCATGTTATATTCATTGGTATAAAACTTCAACTGGCTGATGTAATTCTGTAAATATTCTTCCACTGTTGTTCACAGATTTTTGAGAAGTTGATTTCTGGTATGTATTTGGGGGACATTGTAAGGAGGGCTTTATTGAAGATGGCTGAAGAAGCTGACTTTTTTGGAGATACTGTTCCCCCCAAGTTGAAAGTTCCTTTCATACTCAGGTATGCATGCTAGTTTATGATACCGAACATTCAGTTTTACTTGTCTCGGATGATACTTGTCTAGATTTCCATTTCGCTGTAAAAATACTTAGCCTGCTTATTAAGATGCATGCTTCTGTTTAGACTCTTCTTATGGAAACACTTAGTAGTTAGTACAATTCTGACTCATTTCTCAAGTCTCAAGATTGCTTGTTATCATTGGCAACCTAACTATCAACACTTTGTAATCAGCATAATGTTGATCTTAGTTGCCTCCTTATAACGGTTTTCTTGGTGGTTGGTAGGACACCTTGGTACAGGAGACGGTGGAAATGAAAAGTCAGAAATATTTGCAATTATTTATTTATTTTGTGTTCAGCCTGCTTATTTGCTCCAGTGGAAAACATGGGTGAACAAAAACAGTTTACGCTGATAAGTGATAACGTTATTCTGAATGATAATGCAAATGTTGGCTTCTCCATTCAGTTCTTCTCTAGTGTTATTCCATGACAACAGATTTTTTTGTTTTATTATAGCTTACACAGCTTTGACATCTTTTGTACTAGGACCCCTGATATGTCAGCAATGCATCATGACACAACTCCAGATCTCAAAGTGGTCGGAAACAAATTGAAAGATATATTAGAGGTATTAACTCGCTTTTTTCTTCTTCTCGTTATTAAATCATATGGATAGATTTTCTTACTGCCTTCCACTTTTGTCAGATCTCTAATACATCCCTCAAAATGAGGAAGACTGTTGTGGAGCTCTGCGACATTGTTGCCACACGTGGGGCACGTCTTGCTGCGGCCGGTATTTTGGGCATCCTGAAGAAAACAGGAAGAGACACGGTTAAGGCTGGGGAGAAGCAGCAAAAGACAGTGATAGCATTGGATGGAGGATTGTATGAACACTATACCAAGTTCAGAGCTTGCTTGGAGAGTACATTGAATGAGTTGCTGGAAGAAGAGGTGGCTAAGAGTATTGTGATTGAGCATTCCAACGATGGCTCTGGCATCGGTGCTGCTCTCCTTGCAGCATCTCACTCCCAATATTTGGGAGTTGATGAATCCTGATTCATATTGCCAAGGGTAAAAAAGAGTGTAATGCTAGTTTCAAGTTTCCAGCATACGTAATAGGTCAACAACACATTGAAGCAGCAATGTCATAGTTATGGGTTCCTATGGAGCTTTACACTGTCCAATTGTGGCTGTGGGAGGGAGGGGTCTGCGTTTTTATTGCAACGTTGGAGCTCCAGTGATATTTGCTGGGGGCATATTATTTTTGGTTAGTTTCAGTGTTTGTCCCTCCTTCGTTTTGGAAATAATATGGGAGATGTAAACTTACTGTGAGCAATCTCACCTTTTGCGGAATATAGCCTCTTCTCAAACACAATAAATCAGGACTTAAATGTATTCACAACCCTTAAAACATTTTAATTCAAAGCTTTGTTATTCATCAATCATTATTGTTTGTTAACCGTACTAATCCATTCCCCTTCTTACATACAAATCATTAGTCTATAGTCTATACAAGTGATAATGAATCACATTGCGTAACTTCATTCTTACACATCCTCATACTCAGACACAGTTCCGTTACCTTGCACACCAGTAGAATGAAGATAAAGTCCATATGACTCTAAGCTCACGAATGTTGTTCATGAAATGATAAAATAACAGTGACTCATAAATGCAACAACACAGACAAAGTTGATAGCCGAATCATACGATGAGTAGAAAGCTGGGGGGGCTTATCGACTTGAACTAGAAAACACAAAGACCAAGCGTACAGAGTATAAACAAGTCAAGTTTTGATAATAGAGGAAAGAGGCCGAGCAATCTCAGTCACGCAAGTAACAACATAGGACACCAGTCAAGTTACATCATCAATCATAACAACAACAAACCTAAGAGGAAGCAGGTGC